>JAHBCN010012206.1:27208-254845 GCA_019359885.1 Listronotus oregonensis
GATATTATTAGAAAAAAAAACAATTTAATTTTTCTATGCAATAAATTTATTTTAAATCATCTTTAATTCAGACAGTACATAATAGGCCTGACAAAATATTTTTGAAGGCGAATTTAAATTTATCAAAACTACTTACACAGGGTCTTCGGTAAGTATATGGCATACTCTCGGGAGCATATAGGGAAGTCCAAAATAACTAATTTGTCATAGAAAAAAAATTCTTTAAGTGCCCCCCAACGGAGATACGGATTCCCATAGGGGTACTTAGCCATTTACTTTTTTGGCTCTAACTTTTGAACCGACTTGTATATATTAATAAAATTTCAATATGTTATAAAGGCCATAAAGACTCATAAAATCATACTATACCCATAAACGTCATATTATATAGTCAGGGAAGTCAAAAACGGACAGAGGTGAAAATGGATTTTTAAATACTTTGGTCATTTCTCTTTAAATGGAACTTTACATTTGTTTTGGTAAAATTAGACGTTTTCACAAAAATTAACTTTTAATATAACACGTTTAAACAGGTCAAAAAAATTAAAAATTATTTATTAAGCGCAAGAATGTTGAAAATGTAAAAGCTTGGCCTCTTCTTGGCTACTTAAGCTGATTTTCGAAATGGTACCTCTATTTATTTCCTTATTCGACGGATATTTTTTCGTTATACTTTTAACATTCCAGGATCGGCTCGTTGCAATGGTGTATTATTCTTTTTATAAGGTCTTTCTTGGTGGGGCGGTGCACCTTCGTGCATAATCCACATCTGATTTATAATTTGTAAAGGCACATTGTCTAATAACCCTTTAATTTTTGTTGCAGGAATTGCAATTTCAATCAGCACTTATCAAATACTTTTGGTGATCGATGGATAAGTTGGGAGGGTCTATTTTGTGGCCACCGAGGTCGCCCGACATGACTTTATTTATTTCTTTTTCTGGGGAAATTTAAAAAGGCTTTTATATTTAATACCAGTTTACACCAGGAAAGACCTGATCGAAAGATCAGGTCTTTCCTTTCAACACGCCGTTGAAACGAAATTCGAGCCGATCCTAAAAGTGAAAAAAAATAACGAAAAAAATCCGTCAATAAGGAAAATGTATAAAGCAGGGGTCTTCAAACTTCCAGCCTTAGGGCCATATGATTACCCCGTAAGTTCCGAGGGAAAACCATATTATCATTTTTGCCGGTGGTAAGAAGTGAAATAGTCCACTGATGAAAAAAAAAATCCGAAAAAGTACACAACGTTTAAAAAGGCTGCAAATCGATAAATTTCCCAAAAGGCAACACGATATTTTTAAATTTTCCTGTCATTTCTGTAATTTCTAGATTAGACTAGAGTACGAGCCATGAGGAGTAACGTGACACGACATCTGGTGGACACAAGGGGGAAATAGGTAGACCTTTTCCCTAACAGATTGCGCTAATAGCACGTCAGAATAATCTCGTTGGTTCGAGAAAGTTCTGGTGTCTTCCACTCACTTCTAGATGGCAGTAATTAATTATAAGAAGGCTAGGGGCGCAACCACAAGTCAGTTCCTATGACACTGTTGTTAAATAAAATATTACATCCCCCTTAAACGTGTTTGTGGTGTTTAAGTTTAAGACATCTTTATAACAGTATTTTGATTTGAATTGTTGCTTTTGTGGGGAATTAGTAGTATGGAAAAGAAGCAAAAAATTGATAGTGAATGCAGAAAATTCAAACATCAGGGGAAAATTCAGTATTTCGTAATTGAGTCCAGTAACAAGGCGCTATGTTTGATTTGCAATGAAAGCATAGCCGTTCTCAAAGAATATAACATTAAACGTCATTATGAAACAAAACATTTTCAAAATTACTCAAAATATACAGGAAGTTTGCGGACAGAAAAATTCGAAGCTATGCAGCGCGGATTGAAATCGCAGCAATCTTCATTTCCAAAACTCAAAACTGAACAAGAGGCTGCCACTCGTGCCAGCTTTCGTGTGGCTCTTGAAATTGCAAAACGTGGAAAACCACTCACCGATGGAGAAATGATCAAAGAATGCATAATTGCAGTAGCCGAATAAATGTGCCCTGAAAAGGTAAATTTATTAAAAACTGTCAGTATGTCAGCAAACACTGTGGCTCGAAGGGTAGAAAACATCGCTGAGAATATATCCTCTCAACTGTTCGACAAAAATGGACATTTTGAGTGGTTTTCTTTGGCCTTGGATGAGTCAACGGATGTGTCAGATACTGCTCAGGTGTTGATTTATATTCGAGGAGTAGATAAAAGCTATGAAGTGCACGAAGAACTTCTTGATATGTATAGTATTCATGGCACAACTACTGGTACAGATATTTTTAAAGGAGTTGAAATGACCATTAATCAAAAGAACCTTCGATGGAAAAACTTGAAATGTATTACAACTGTTGGAGGCAAAAACATGAGTGGGAAAGATAAAGGAGTGGTCGCTCTTGTGTCAAAGGCTGTAGAAAATGACGGTGGTTCAAAACCATTAGTCTTACATTGTATCATTCATCAACAGTCTTTGTGCGGAAAATGTTTGGATATGTCTGACGTTCTGAAACCAGTCATATCAACTGTTAATTTTATCAGATCTTTTGGGCTGAATCACCGACAATTCCGACAATTTATTGAAGAGATTGGATAAACTGACTTACCTTATCATACTGCCGTACGCTGGCTTAGTTGTGGGAAAGTCCTTCAGCGCTTTTTTGAACTGAGCAGTGATCGAAATTTTTTTTTTAAAGAAAAGCATCGCCCTCTTACTGAATTACAAAACAACGCATGGCTGTGGAGGTTAGCATTCTATGTTGATTTGACAAAACATGTGAACGAACTGAATTTGGGATTGCAAGGAGAAAACAGCATCTTCCTGATTTATACACTAATATCAAATCATTCCGGAAGAAATTGAGACTGTTTCAATCACAACTAAGAAGTAAATGTTTTTCACATTTTAAAACATGTGAAATATTCAGCCACACCACTGAGACTGAGTTTCCTATCGATTTTGCAATCGAAACTTTGAGTGCTTTGAAGATAAAATTTTTAAAACTCGTTTCTCGGACTTTGATGCCATTGCGAATCAAATTAAGATTTTTCAGAATCCTTTTGATACTGACATTGAAACCCTAGCCCCGGAACTTCAAATGGAAATGATTGATCTACAATGCAGTGATATAATTAAGAACAAATATCAAAACTCATCTTTGTTGGAATTTTATAAGAGTCTTCCACTGACACAATTTGATAATTTGCATAAATTTGCTCGTGGTTTGTTTTCTGTTTTTGGTACTACTTATTTGTGTTTTGTGTACTCCAAAATGAAGTACACAAAAAATGTTTACAGATCGAAATTAACTGATGAGCATCTTAAATCTCTTTTTATAATTGGTACAAGTAAAATTAGTCCACAACTACAAACTATTGTCAGTGGAAAATCTCAATTACATAAATCTCATTAGTATTTCATATGTCATTATGTTTGTTATAAGTTATATGATTATTTAAAATGTATAAAATGTTAGTTGGATTCATTTCAATAATCTGTTAGTTATTATATACTGAAGTTAAATTTTCTGCATATTATACATGTCTTTACTCATTACAATTCTGTGTTTCTTTATCCAACTTATCACAAAAACAATAACAATAAGCCTACAAGAATGTTATGAGTTAGCGGAGTTAGCCCATGACAATATCAATGTAGATGTCATATTAATATTTATTCAACATAAAATTAGAATACTTCAGTAAACTAAATTTAATTTGCTATAAAAATTATTTGTTCTCTAAAAGGAGTTTTCAAGTATGCTAGCTCTCCGCGGGCCGGACAAAATCTGTCCGCGGGCCGGATGTGGCCCTCGGGCCGTAGTTTGGAGACCCTGGTATAAAGGTTCAGGGCGCCCATTTCGTAAATCCGCTCAAGTAGTCAAGAAAAGGCAAACCTTTCACCATTTTTACTTTCTTGCATTTAATACATGATTTTACTTTTTTCCTGCTTAAACGTGTTATACAAAAATTTAATTTTTCCGAAAACGGCTAATTTTATTGAAACAAATGTGGCCCTTTTTAAAAGAGAAATTGCTACAGTATTTAAAAACCGAATTTTCACCTGTGTAAAATAGTACCTGTCAAAAATATGGCCCACCGAGAGTGGTGGCCATTCTGTTCCTAATTATAAAAAAATTACAAACTCATGGACATAGGAACACAACAAAAAATATTTCTTTTACGATTACTAAAAAAGTAAATCAAAAGCATTTACAAAAAAATATAATTCGTTGTTTGTAATAATAATTACTAATCATAAATTACATAGAACTAAAATTAGTTTAAAATATTTAAATTTTTTAACTTTATAAATTAAAATATAGGGATTATTTTTTTTTAATAAGTAAATTTTTTTTCGCGACTAGAAGAAATTGTCCGTGGATTAGTAAAATTTCTCCGCGGACCACTGGTGGTCCTCGGGTGACCTCAAATTCAGATTCAGGCTTTGTGTCCGGCTCATATTAAAAACACCATACCTCGTCACCAGTTACTATTTTTTTCAAAAAGTTGGGGGTCTTTACGAGTACTTTAATGATGTCTGTACAAAGTTTAATTCGATCCCATTTCTGGTCATCAGTAAGTTTGTGTGCAACAAATCGTAAATTTACCTGGCGAAGTCCTAATTCTTTTGTCAAAATGCCCAATTTCATTTTACCAAAACGCACTGACTTTTTTTTATTATTTTTAATAAATGCATGCACTTTTTTAATGTATTCTGTGAATAAACCTGATTTTGGACGGCCTGGTCTTTCGTCATCTTCCCCCTGTTTAAGTGGCTTGTGTTACTCGTAAACTTGCTTGCGAAATAAACAATCATAACCATATGCTTGTTGGAGCATTTGATGCATTTGAGTAAATAATTAATCAAGTTTAACACAAAAGTCAATGACAGCTATTTTTTAAAACTCATTTTTCGACCGATAGTCAAAACATACTATCACATTCGGGAGCAATAACTTGACATGTTTGCATCTAATCTTCATGAAACTTTGACAGAATTTTAGTGAAAGTCCGCGCTTTTAAAAGCAAAGAGTCTTTAACACATGGCGCTAGTAGTTAATGCTATTTTGAAAAAAAAACTGTTAATTTTTAAACAAAGAGTTCTTTGAAATTCAGTTTTACATTACTAAAAAAAATTTAAAATTACTATACGGAGGGATTTGATATTTTCATCATTCAAAAATATATTATTAAGTACACATTTGAATTTTGAGATATTTCTTATAATATTATATAATTTATTATTATTCTTTGTTATTTTATTAAAAAGATTTATAATCAGATATGACAATAAAATAATATTATTAATAAGTTTATTCGGACGTTCTCACTTATCCATTCTTTAATTTTAAATAGTTTTTGAGACTCTAATATGTGCACCACCATTTCAAATAGACTCTATAGTAAAATAGTTAAGAAATTTATTATCCTCTTTGAAATAACTTAAACGTTACGACTACATTACAAGTGCATTGCTGGCTTATGTTAAGTATTTGTGCACTAAAACCATGATGAAAATCAACATTATTTAAAAGAAGCAATAAAAGCAGACTTAGAAGGTACGCTTTACTGTAATAACAGATATTTAACAGTTGAAATGTACTTAGGCCAAATTGAATTTGCTCGTATTGTAAGAAAACGCTGCTTCCGCTGCACACTATTAATTATTATGGTGCAAAAACCATAGACGTAGTAATTGGAAATAGCATTATTGTGTTGTTTTATTAATAGCAAAACAAGGGAAGTCATAAATCTTTTACCTAAATTTAATTTCTTTCTACTTTGGTATTCTAATTATCTATAAAAATTTTTATAGGAAAATCGGAAAATATAACTTTAATTTTAAATTGGTTTCTGGTTTTCCCTAAATATATTTTCAGGTTATTGTATCTGTACTTTTATTTATAGGTTGTTATTTTAGAAAAGAAAAGAAATTACTTCATACACACTTTGCACAATACGAGTATGTTGTGCTTTATCAAGCATTTATTAGCATAAAATATAATAAAACATATAAAATTACCAAGATAATCAAAACATTAAAAATATTTAAAACAACATTTGTTAAATACGTTGTTACATAATTAAAAATCATATTAAAATATAAAACACTATAAACAAAATTTTTACATTAAAATAAAAAGATATAACTTTAAGGCGCGTTTACATCAAAGTTGACAACTAAAAGTTGACAAAGAATTATTTGTAGAAAACTAAAATTTGTCAACTAAAAGTTGTTTTTCTTAAATTAGAGCAACAAGTGGAAGGTTTTTTGTAGAAAACTAAAAGTTGCTCTTTTCACATTTAGAGAAACAAGTGAAAACTTGTTGCCAAAGAATTAGCACAAAGGTTTAGGAGTAGTTCTCCAGTTCTCCACTAGTTTTCTACAAGTTGCTTGTGAAAGCTGCGAAAAACCTTCCACTTTTGGTTGTCAACTTTTTTGATCTTTTAAAAGGCGCGTTTGCACTAAAATTGCAACTAAAGTTGATAAAAGATTGTTTTTAGAAAACTACAAGTTGTCAACTGAATGTAAGCTTGCACTTCCCAAATTAGAGCAACAAGTGGAAGATTTTTTTGTGGAAAACTAAAAGTTGTTCCTCTTAAATTTAGAGAAAAAAGTGGAAACTGTTGCCAAAGAATTGGCGCAAAAGGTTTAGCTAGTAGTTAGTTCTCCAGTTCTCCACTAGTTTTCTACAAGTGGCCCAGCAACAAATCTTCCACTTTTATTTGTCAACTTTCTTTGATTTTTACCGGCACTCCGCGGGAAACTAAAATTAAGTAAAAGATTTGCTTCTCCACAAGTGGTAGACAAAAAAAGTTGCTGTATTTTGTAGAAAAAGCAACAAATTGCCGCAACTTGTGGAAAACTTAGTTGAAGACTTTGGTGTAAACGCGGCGACACTCCGGGGGAAACCAAAATTTAGTGAAAGATTTGTCTCTCCACAAGTGAAAGACAGAAAAAGTTGCTGTATTTTGTAGAAAAAGCAACAAATTGCCGCAACTTGTGGAAAACTTAGTGGAAGACTTTGGTGTAAACGCAGCTTTATAATGCGTACCGTAGAGCTAATAGACGTTGTTTATGGTTTAAATGATTTGTAGAAATTTGGTAAAAGGTTTTTTTTAATCTTTTTTGTTTTTTCATAAAAATAAATGCATTTGATATATGTTCTTTTTGTATTATTGATGTTTCTTTTTATGTAATAAGGACATGGTTTAATTAGTTGATTTCGCAATATACAGTACGGGTTCTTTTAGGTTCACTAAACAGTGCGGCGATTGCAGAACTTAACTGATCAATGTATGATATATTTGGCTTAGGTTATTTGTATTTTTTTTATTTTTATGTTGTTTTTTTTACTCTGAATTTTTAATTATAAATTTAAATCTTTTTTGTTTTGCTAAAGTTAAATTCATGATTTATGTGGAGGCATTTTTAGTGTTTTATTTAATCTCTTTTTTAAAAGTTGTGTTGTCAGACCTATATATTTTTTGGGCATTTTTTTTATTTTCATTTTTAAGAAAATAAAACCAAGGATCCGGATCATTTTTAGTTTTTTTTACTTACAAATAATAACTACGATTTGAACGACACTACATAATCCGGATTATGAATTAAGCGTTAAAGATTTTGGTACGGAGCCCGAGCCGCGAAATAAAAGTTAAGCCTCATTTTAAAGTGCTGCAACTTTTAAACTATTTAGTTTTTGGTAAACATTCTTCAAATTTGAATATTTAATTTCTAAGATCAACATAAAAGCACCCTTAAAGGGAACATTTTTTCAAACTATATTCCAAAACTTGCGATGCTAGATCTTCAAAAGATTTTAAATGCGATTCTTGAGCTAACCTTAAGCGATTTATAAATGGGACATCTTATTGTAATTTTACAGGAAATTTCACAAGTAACGTTTAATAATTTTTCTTGCGGAATATAAAATTGCAATTAAATTTTAAACTAATTTTGCAAAACATTTTGAATAGAACTAATATTGTCCCAGTTAGGAGTCCTTCAGGGTTATATTAAGGATAACAATAATATATTAAAAAATTATACAGATCGAGCTATCAAAACTTTAAAGACCAAATACAAGCAAAGTTTATGCCTGTTTTTGAATGCCACACTCTTTAGTTAAAAAATAAATGTTTGGAAATTTAAAATGGAGGATTTTGGCATTTATAAACCTATTTGCCTCAGATTTAGGATATAAGGGTTTTTGAGGGTACTAGGTCAAAATTTGGAAATTAATAATCTTAGGTCAAAATTTTGAATTTTAAAATGGCGTATTCAAAATGGCAAATTTGCATTTATAAACCGACTTTCTCAAATTACAAATATAAGGAATCAATTCCTTTTGGAATATAACAAATTCGGATTATGGATCCTTTTTTTAAAAAGTATTTTATTCCAGCCTTTGGATCTCTAAAGGCATTTTAGAGTTTTAAATATTATGGAGAAGCTTGACGTTTATTATTGTAAGAGTGAAAGTTTCTAGCTTTTTTTAGAATATTTAAAATTATATCGAATAAAATTAATTAGGTTACCATGAGAATAACTACCCCCATGCAAAAATTTTACCAAACCTAATTAAATGCCGATAGAAAAAAAAAGAAGGCAAATAATTCGATTTTTAAAATTGAACATCTTAGTACTCCGCCACTGTTTCATATTTAAACTGCTTCACTTAGCCCGTGGCAGTTATTCCGGTATCTCTCATCAAGCCCAAGGCTTCAAAGGTACTGCTTTTAAAATACCTTGAAACCATTTTTAACCAACCCTTTTAGGCTACTAACTTTCCTTAAAAAATCGGACGTTGCGTAAGCAATAAGTAAAGCTTGGGTTTGGTTTTTTTTCTTAAACGTAAATGATACATTTTAGAAGATAGGATGTTGGTTATAAATCTTGTGAATTACTGCAGGTTCTCAACCCTTATTTTCTAAAGAAGGAAAAAAATGTAAATAATAATAATAATAATGATAATAATCTATAGTGAAAAAGTATGATGCTCACGATTTGAATGGGCGATAGAGGAACTCACAACAAGTCAGAAAAAGTCAAAACCCTCGGGCAAAATTTTTTTTTAAAATATGGCTTTTCAAAGTTTCATATACGAGTCGAATAACTTTTTTTGGAAGGTATTACATGTTTACACTTTTTTAAAAAGATGTTTATTTTATTTAAAAATTATTTTTTGAAATTTATTTAAAATTTTAAATTTTTGGAAATAAATTTTAAATAAAACAAATATTGTTTGGCCTATGTTTTGATTTTTTGACGTTACAGCCCCGGCAGCTCTTATGTACCAGTCTCCTGCTTAAAAATTACATTTTTTTTTGTTTATTTTCTACTTTATTTGTAAAAAATTTATTGTACTTACCAAAAAAATTAAGTTTGAGTTTTCCCCATTTAAGAAACACAAATTATTATGTTTAAAAACAAATTTTTTTATTTTGGTTTAAGAATAGAGAATCTATAATTATTATAAAAAGGAAGAAACAGCTGTGAACTGTGGTATGTGATTCGTTTATTTCGCGGCCTCGCACTAATACCAGGATTTTTCTTCCGCAATTTCCAAATTTATTTTCTTTTGTTTAACAGTTTTGTACTCTTTGATACCATTGTGGAAATCTTTCACTCTAAATTTAAGCTGCTAGATAGGCATTTTTGTTAGCCCTGCTGTAAATTAATAATATTACGGCAAGACCTACTTGATAGACTCCACGCTACATGTAGCGCTGTTACCAATTGTTTCTTTTGAATTTTTAACTGGGGTATGCATTTGTTAATTTTTTTAATTTGTAGACTGAAACATTTAGAACTTAGTTCATTCCATTAGCCAATTAATTTACCGATGAGCGATTTAGACGAAGGTTGCCAATTGTTAAGTTTTTCAGAAATAATTGCTACCAAAGTTTGTAACTTTGATATCGTCAACTTTTTTACTTGTTTGGAGCACCACTATCGCCTAACAAATCGTAAGCATCAATTTTTTACCCCTTTATACAAAAAAATAAAGACCTCTATTCTCTAGGGCGATTTAAATGTAGTAGATATTTACGTTACAAGTCCGAAAATAACTTTACAGCATGAGTAATATTTACGGACAAGACGACGAAGAAGCAAAGTCCGAAATTTCAAAAAAATACTGTAATAGTATTTAGTTATAAGGCCGGTAGACTGTTATACGAGTAGATATTATGGACGAGGCGACGCAGGAGCCGAGTCCAAAATCTGAACGAGTACGTAAATAAAACCCAACGGCCGTGTATCGTATGTTATTTTATTTCATACTGTCTTTGTTTCTAATAAATTAAAATAATATATTATATTCTTTATGACACTATTTTCCCAAAATTTTTTTTGTGTAACAATTTTGGGGCTATCGCAGAAAGCCGGTCCAAACTAAAAAAGTCAAAATATTCGTACCTATCTTTTGATTTCCTGTGTCCTTAATTAAAATGGCGGAATTAATATGCATAGTGAAATGATGCTTCCTGATAAATTTTAAAAAAATCGGAGGAAGCTCAAGAAAAGTTAATTCCTTTAAAATCTAAAAAAGCGATACGAAAAAAATTTCAGCAATTTGTTAACTGGAAAATTGAACATGCTGAAATAATTCAGGAAGATGTGCTTTCATATTTTTTAGATGCTGTAAGTTTTTATCACATTTTTTTGGGTTTTTTCTACGATTTTGTTTTAGTCAAAAAAAAATGGTTCATCATTATGGGCAAAATCTCAATGCTCAAATCAACGCTGCTTGTTCACGAGAAAACTGATATATTTAAGGACGGTCCAAACTTTTTTAAACAATTTTAGTTACATAGAATCATCAGTTTTGGATGGGGATAATTATCTTATATTACATTCAAATATTGAGTTTACTAAAATTGGTAGAAAATTTTATTTCAGCAATAATTCTACTATAGATCTTTTATGCCCTATAAAATCTAGGGCTAAGGATGGTTCAAACTTTTTCTACGATTTTAGTTACATAGAAACACCAGTTTCGGATGTAATATATCTTAAAATTACTTTTTATATTAAGTTTACTTTACTAAAACTGGTAGAAAATTTTATTTCCCAAAAAGTTTCTATAGATCTATGTATAGTATATAACTATAAACCTACAAGCTAAGGATGGTTCAAACTATTTTAAATTTTAGTTAAATAGAAAATTTAAATGGATGTAATATTTTTAAATTTCTTTAAATATTAAGTTTTCTTTACTAAAACTGGTACAAAATTTTATTTCAGCAATAAGCTACTATAGATCTATGTTTGTATATGCTCTTTTAAAACCTACAAGCTAAGAATGGTTCAAACTATTTTTCTACGGATTTTAGTTAAAGAAACCAGTTTGATGTAATATATCTTGAATTACTTTTTAATATTGTTTTCTTTACTAAAACTGGTAGAAAATTTTATTTCAGCAATAAGTTTTAAACGTATAGATCTTTATTTCTTATTATTAGGTAATTACAGGCATTTATTTAATAGAAGTTTCAGGTGGATTATTCGCCTTTAAAAAAAAAGGGAAAAGGGGGACAATAATTAAGGTGCATCTACAAATTGTTGTGAAATCGCAAGGTCGCGAACGTTAAGAAACTTTTTGTATTTCATGACATAAAGAACCATCGTTACTTAACTTATTTGACTTACCTATTACAAAACTCTGATAAAAACAGATTCAAGAAGTACTTTTTTTAAAACGTTGAAGACAGTTTTTTTAAGGGGATTTCAGCAAAGATTCGACTACTTCCTAACTTAAAACGCAACAGAATTGTTTCAAAATTATATATACCTGGTTAAGCACCAACATTTGTCCATCGAGATTGCCCACATATTCCCACTAACAAAAGAAGATCCCCAAAGAGTTCCAAAGGTATTTAAACGAAAAAATAAAAAATTTAGAAGTAGATTAGTTCTTTTGTTAATTTTTTTGAATTTCTAATAAAAAATATAAGGTATTTCTAAGATATTGTTGTATTTATTTTAATTGGGAATGGTTTTTAATTTTCACAAAATCGTCATAGTTGTACTTCGAAAACAGTTCGATCTGAACGTGTCTTTAGAAAGGACATCGACACATTGTGTCAAAAAATGATTGACGTTTTTGTTTATCTAAATGTCATTGATAAAGTCCGGTAAGTGTTGCTAGGCAACACCCCTAACCGGTAAATCGATTACCGGACTCAAATTGTTAACGTAATTATGTATATCCGGACAGTATGAAAAAAAGGGTTTTTTCGGTATGTACAATATTTTATTTATATTTATACTGTGAAATTTATGTTTTGAAATAATAACGTTTTTTTAACCTGTTTCGTATATCTTGTTGCGTTTAGTTCTCTGCTAATCACAACTGCTTCAGCTCCACAACTTACCCTTCCTAGAAAAACGGTTACGCAACACTGTTCCGACAACCCGTCGGCGTGGGAGGTTCGTTTAAAACTAACTCCGGATACCTAGGGCGCCACTAACTTGACAATGACAACCGTAAATCCAAGTTAGAAGGTCCTCAGATGTTCTGAAAGTCTAAGAAGGAGGTAGCCTTGTGAAGTAAGGAAACCACAAAATTGAAGCAAGTTTCAAATTTATTTTAATGTTTTTCCTTATGTGCCACTAGTAGCCTATTATCAGGACAGTTTTTAAAAAGTTTGAAAAAAATATATGACAGTCAAGTAGTTTACAAAAGAACTAAGAATCAAGAATAAAAAGTCAGAAAGTTGTGTTTAAAAGTAGAGGTTTTAACCAACCTTTTAAAGGGAAAAGATTATCATTTACAGGTTAGTTTTGACGTACAAATCAAAACAATAAAAGTTTTGGATTAAATAAACGAAATACCATTTAAAATGTCCAATTTTAAGGGAAGTAATGAATAAATATGGATGAACAAAACGCTGATATGCCTACAGTTCATGAGTGTATAACCTGCAAGTATGTACTTCTGTTTTTAGGTTAGTGTTATTTCCCGTGCATATTGAATTTTAGTCTGAGTCCCAAAATCAAAGAACTAGAGGACAAATCAAGCCCTTTTCCCGGTGTAAAAAAATAAGATCTTTATCTAGCCAAGTCGCCCGGTAACCCCAACAGACTAATCTTAAAGAATGAGGGGTCGAAACAGGTATGCGTACATTACCATGCATATATTTTGCAACTGAAGTAAAATTAAAACACATGTTACATTAATGGATTGAAAATTTAATGTAACAATCTGTTACAGAAAAATAAATGTTAGGGAGATTGACTCTTCCTAGAAGGAGTAAACTCTTAATTTTTAGTAAAAGTTGATTGACAATAAGCAGATTAACTTTACCTAAAAAAGCTAACTATTCCTGCTGGGTTTAGAAGTTGATTTCGAAAAATGTTGCTACCATATTAAAGTTTGTAATAACTTCTACGTAGGAAAATTTAGACAATTCAAAAGCCCTCAGTTCTGGTCGGTCCTAGTTAGTTATGGTTAAACGGCTTTTAATTTTTTTTAATTATATTTCAGACGTAATAAAAAAAAAAAGTAGGAACTGACTTGAACTGAACCGAAACAAAATGCTCCTTTGATAATAAATACTTTTTAATTTAAAGGTTTTTTTTTTTATCTGTTTTTATTAGGTAGTAAACCGTTTTCCTTGCAAAAGGCAACTTTACTAATTCAAAGCAGTAAGAGTATACTTTTCATAGGTATAGTCAACGCTGACTATTGTGTGTTGATCAAAATTTATTATTTTTCGCTTTAATCAGCTTTTACTGAAAGACCAGTAAGGGTCGACTTTACCTAGGCCCAATCAAAACTTACTTAAGAATCTACCCTTTTCTGTAACATATCGACAAATTAATTAATTGTCTGCTTTGAAAATGAACTTTAAAATTTTTGTTTACTGGTGGAAACATTGTTAGTACTGACAAAAATGTAAATTTGACATAAAGATTGCGTTGATATATCCAGGAAACGCAACTTTCCTGTTTTTATTTATGTCAAGGTGAAAAGAAAAGTCCGTTGAAAATAGTGTTATTTTACAAACATTTTTTGGGAAAATTGACAAAATGAGAAGAAAGATGGTGGAAATCTGATTTCTGGGTAAAATTTTGCAAGAATTTAAAAAGGCTACAGAGCAGCTAGTACCAAAAATCGGGGAAAACGGTATAAGAAAAATTTTTGCCCTTTTAAGAAAACTAGTCCGGTATTTTTTAAAGGACTTTTCTGAAAAGTTTATTTTTTGAACTCAAAACCAAGTATCTAAAAGGGTTTGTACAGTACAGTATGAAATAAAACTTTTCTAGGGATGTTAACTGACAACTAATAGGAGAACTACTTATATTTTGAGCCTTCGCAACACTGGTGCCATCTAACGTTACCATTAAAAGGCTTAACATTTTTGAATATAACCTTATTAGATTGTTTTGTGTCTTAAACGTGATTTGTGTTGATTACAGTCACTTTGAAACTTTTTTTTCAGAAAAAAAATGAAGTTAATGAAAAAATTTTTCATTTTTAATGATTTTTTATAACATTTCACGGGTCTTGGGGAGGACAAAAAATCATTGATGAACTTAGTTTTACTTTTCGGTAAAAAAAGTTCCATACTTGATACTGTAAACGCTGGTTTAACAAAATTTATTTTTGGTAGCCGTTTACACCCGACGTCATTCATGAAGGAAGCCCAAAAAATAAGTGGCTGTATCAGAAAAAAAAATGAAATTGCCATGCAGAATTAATAATGCAAGATTATCTTGTGATATTAACAACTGAAATTATTTTCCCACTAGCATATGAAGAAAATCACATGATTATTTAATCGAAAAAAGGTTTGTTCTGCTGATCCCAAACAAATTAAAAAAATCTCAAACAGTGCTCGTGTTTGACGTATAAGATCATAATTAATGAAATCCTAAGGGGAAAAGAAATATATATTGATGTGGGGGTAACAATGGCACAAACATGCGTTTAAAAGTGTTAACAACGGATTTTGTGGCGTTAAGCCTCAGCGCAGTTGATGGTACCAGACTTACCCTATGAATCATAAGAATGTAAAATTTCCACATCTTTGTTTTTTTTCAGGATTTGCTTTGTATTATCTTATTCGTTGCATTGTTTTAAGAACTGTTATGTATAATAAAACCCATGATCGTGTGGTAGAAAATTGAATGAAAGAAAACGAAGAATAAACACCTACTTGTAGATTTGAAAACAAGTTCTGGTAAGTTCTGGTGATATTGGAATATTTGCTTGCAATAACTTCGGTAATAAATGTTATGGCGGATCTCCAAATGACGCGCCACCATTTTAAAAATTTTTTTGACGCACAGCGCTTGGATCCTTTACAATGCGCGAACGCTTACTTGTGCCATTTTAGGAAAAGACTTGATATTCTTCCCACTTCTGTCGTTTTCCCTATGATACTAAATAGTAACGAACAAGATCTACGTATATATGTGTAGTTTCAAGATAAACCAACCAACATTCAATAGTAAAACTAATATAACACGCTTTCAAAAACCAAACTTAAAAAAAAACATATTTTTTTAAGTATAAAGAGTTTGTGTTACGGATAGAGTCTAATAAATCAAATTAGTTATTAATTTCGAATAAAATTAAAAAAAGAAATTAAAGTATTAACAAAGTAAAGATGATAATTTTTCTTATGCCAAATTTTCATCCCTACTTAACCTCCTCCCCATTCCAAAGGGTGTAATTACAAAAATGTTAAAACAAATAATTTTTAATCGTAATTAATAGCCTACATACCAATTTTCATACTTTTAAGTCCGGAAATGACAAAGTTTGATCTAAATTTTCACCTTCTATTCTACCCCTTTAGGGGAAAGGTTATCTAAAATACTTTCTTAGCTGACGTTTCCCATTTGTCTGCTTAATCAGAAACATAATTATCAACTGCTATATTTACAACTTTAAAAATGACAATTTTTCTATATAAACTTTCACCTCCCAAGGGGGTTAATTTCAAAAATGTTAAAACAGATAAATTTTAATCGTATTTAATGATCTACATAACAATTTTCATACTTCTAAATTCAGACATAACAAAGGCGCCACAAACTTCTTTATACTTTCTACTTCCACCCTTTTAGGGGAGTTTCAAAATTCTTCTTAGCTTAAGTCTTATTTTGGCTTGTAGTCTGAAAATCAACCATATTTACAGCTGAAAATACTTGTTATTAACCGTCATCCCACTTTGTTCTTTTCCGACTGATAAATCTGAAAAATATTAAAACAGACTATTTTTTATCTACAATAAAAGCTCAAACACCAATTTTTATACTTCTGAGTCCAGAAATTATGAAGTTCAATACAACCACCTCACAATTCTCCTTAGGATGAGTTTCTATAATTCTTTCCTAGCCTTAGTTCATTAAGGATGAAGATGGTGATCCAATGGTAAAAAAATTAATTCTAGTCAAGTAGTTTGGGAAGCCCAATATTATGAATACAAACAATCAATCAAACCTTTCCTCTTTATAATCTTATAGATATAATAAATTGCACTCAATGCTTTTTTTACTATAATTAAATTATTTTGTTAATAACTTAATACTCATTTAACTTTATCTCAAATTTTGTAGGAAGAATTGATCATTGGTCTTTCTATCAAGGTCACACAAACTCTTTGCTATAAAAAGCGTTGTTTTATTATTTTTTTACTACAATATATTTTCTAACTTTTTATTCTAAAATATTAATCAAAACTTAATTATAGCTCTTGATTTTTAGTATATATTGAAATTAACTTAACATTCTACTCATACAGGTCTATTGACAGTTTGTAAACCACGCACTCAAAAATGTCGCGGGTTACCTATTCAGAGGTTGCACAAAAATTTAATAAAATATCCTCAGAAATATTCATTGGCGCCGCATTTTAAAATTGATATTTAAACGTCAAAACATATTTTTTTAAGGTTAGAAAATTTAGCATTTATTATTTTTTCAAGTAATTATAATTTGAACCAAGTTATTACAGCCTTTTGGATAATTTTGCATGCAATTAATGAGTCTCTTAAGTTTTCGATTTATTTGACGTTGATTAGAAAGGCAAAAATTTTTAGTCAAGGAAACGAGGGATTTTTGTGCAGTAAGATGATTTAAATGCGGTTTTTTGCATCTGATTTTGTATCAACGTCTACGAACTTTGTGAACAAACCTTAATTATTGAAAATGAAAACCTGCATTTCTCCGTTAAAAAAATCATTTTTAAATTGCATTTTAAGGTTTGCAATATAAAAAGGGTTTAACTAGGTGAATAATGATGGAATGAGAATTTACTCGGGATTTCAAGGTCGCTGACATGCTGACTATGAGAGTTTGCAGGCTCTGATAGATATTTGAAAAAGCTGTAGATAGTGTAAATGTGGTCTAGTATTTCATGCAATAACTGAGATTAGTGGTGATTTGCTGTAAAACTTTAAAAGACGACGTTACAACCATCTTTAGCGCACACTGTGTACTCTGCAGGCCCTTGTCAAAATCTTACGCGTATTCTACGACCCCGAAACTCCCCAGTAACAGATTCTATCATTTTAACATTATTTACCTATTTATAATTTTTTATATTAAACTGAAGATGCATTTTTGAAAACAGTAACTTGTAATGCAAAATTCAGTTATTTACTTCCCATTAATTAAATTTGTTTACAAAGTTTCTATATGTTCATACAAATCGAATGCAAGAAACCGCATTTGAACCATCTTACTGCACAAAAAATCCCTCGTAGTGCCTATTTTGGTGCCATGTTCCCTGAAATACAAGCAATAGGCAAAGACCCGTTAATAATTTTTATTATACCTTTGGAATTTCGATAATTAAACTTAATAGGAAAATTTCAAGTCACATTAACTCGAAGTTTACACAGTTTATTCATATTGTTTAAATAAAACTACTTGACTTAAAATGATGGACATGACTTATATTTACGGTATGATTAATAAATTACACTACCTAAGTTTTTTTACACGTCAATTATTACATAATAAAAGAAATTAGGATAATTAATATGCTAAAAGAAATTAAGATAAATCGTTGTACACAAAATTTCAATTATTTTAACCGGACAAATGAAACCACTCTTCATCAGAGGAAAAAGTACGGTCCAAAACATCATTCGTTGATAAGAATCTCAATAAACCATTGACAAAACTGGGTAAGCCTCTTTCGAAAATCTGGTGAAAGGAATTCATGCAATACTGTTTGTTACCTTATATGGATGCAGCTTCAATTTTTTTTTGTGTTTTTATGGTAAGTGGATAATAAACATTTCAACAAAAAAAAATGTATAGAACTGTAAAACATAAATTTCAATTTTTATTTAAAATAGTATCCTACCGGTCTGAGTAGGCAACTTCTCTCTTTCAAAGCGATTGATTAGCACGTCTGTGATGGACAAATGTTTCGTAATTACAGGATTGTCAGGAAACCTTTTTCTAAACTAGTTTCATGCAACTTTTGGAAAAAGAATATGACAGTTCCATCCTTATTTCGAGTTGCACTTCTGAAATGTGCCACATATAAAGGCATCTTGTTCCGCAGTCCACATTTTAAACATTTTCTAAAAGTAAACAAAACAGTTTTATTTACGTAACTTCAATAACAAAAACACATGTAACTTAATTAAAACTCGAAATATGCAAAGTAGTTCTGAAAAGAACTGTTTTGCTTGTAAGGTTCGTTTTCGAACATAATTTGACCAAAATTCAAAACTTTTCCAAAAAAAAAACTATCCAAAAACCAAATACCGCTAACGCCAACAATGGTCTGTCGCGTGTCAGTCAAGTCTACTGTCAAAAAGAGCTTGCTGTGTTGCCAACACTACTATTTTACGTCATAAAGGTGTGTTCTTTTTGGCCACTAATCTGCACTGATTCTGATTTTTTTGTAATTTTAACATTTTAGGAAGTTATTACAATTAGTAATTTTGATTTACACATTTTTGCTTTGTTCGGAGTTTAGAAGCTGGTAAATTGTCACAGAAAAAATAAATGTAGGCAAAAAACTTTATGAACTTTTTTTCCATCTTGGCAACATTGTTAATAGGAATGAAAACCAAGCAGTGGAGCCACTTTACAAACCAAAAATCGCTTGGTCACGTGGTTTACAAACATTAATGAAGGCACTGTACATACATACAGGTCAAGCTAATAAAAGCGCATTAAAATAATACAAGCGTAGTCGAATCACCTTATTATGACAATACCATCTATTACACATCTTATGTTTAAATTCACTAATATATTTTAATTTGCCAACGATTTTTGCTCATAAAATTCAGTACAAATCTTGATCAAAGAGTCCACTCGCTTTTGACCCTAAAATACAACGAGAGTTGGTTTATCCTTAATACAAACTCACTAAAACAACTTTTGTAGGATATATTTTACCCCATTTTCCGCAGTAATTAAACTTAATAAACATTCCTTAATAAGTTAGGTAACCTTGCATGAGTATATAAATAATATTTCGAGACAACGTAAATTTTTTCAACTGCCAGTAATTAATGGTCATACCACAAAATATTGTGCCGAGGGTTCGTCTATTTTTGCAAAAGTCGGCAAAGGTTCGTTAAATACCTAGATAATGAATAAAAGCGGTCCAAAACGAAATTATAATAAATTTGAGGTCTGAAATACGCGACTCGTACCCCATTTGGTTTTGGGTGCAACATGCAAACCGGCTTCTTTGTTTCGTCGTGGAATAAATAATTACGATATTTTACGATAAAAACCGAGAGGAAATACGTAACAGGATTTTCCTGCCCTAATCGCAAAGAAACCAGAAGTAAAATAAATTGTTCAATAGGGTTTTGTCGTTTGATTTTTCTTTTCTAAAAATGTTTTTACTTCTTTATAAACACGTAAAGTTTTATGTAGATCTGTCAACTTGTGTATATTTACAGGGCCGGATTAACCATCAGGCAGAGTAAGCAACTGCCTAGGGGCCCCTGTATCGACTGCGGCCCCCCAATGACTGGAGCCCCGTACATGCATGCACCAAAAAAAAATAAAACGTTTTATGGAACAAAAATATTATACCACTTTTTATGTAACATAATATTGCTCTTTTTTTTACATAACATACTTAATAATTGTATGGTACGAAACTTTAGAAATACTTCATCTTTAATTACGATATATGAGTTTTGCAACTGTAAGCTAATTAATTTAAAAGTTTTATCAGCTCCGTGTTTTAAAACTTACGAGTTTGGATCATTTTTACATACATCAAAGTATGAGTGCAGGTCAAGTATCATTTTACAATTAAAGGACCTGGGGAAAGATAACATTGTAGCTGCTGAGGAAACATATAAACACTTAATAATATGGTTCAACCAATCCTTCCTCAATGTTATGGTAGTATGGCAAATTTATAGAAGTTTGATGATAACAAACCATTGAAAACGAAATTTTCAAAATTAAAATTATTAAAACTCTCTTTGATTAATAATATCTCAAAATCGCTTAAATTAATTGTCGGTAATGGCTATTGAAAATGATGCATTGGGAAAAAAATCAACTTTGAAGAAGTTTTTAAAGACTTTAAATCTAAAAGGTTAGAAAAGACCATATATTTAAAAATTAAAAGTACTTCACAATTATTTTTTTTTTTATTGTATTTTTTTGCATTTGACATGTTAAATTTAAAATAACTGAGTCGGTTTTATTTCTCTTTTCCCACACCATGAGAATTTTTTTTTATTAAAAAATTTACAATTTAGGTAGAAAATTTTCATAACAGAACAACATGCATAGACATACAGATGCGCAAAAACGCGGCTTGTGTTACTAGACAACTGATATACTGCTTAGTGCTTATATATTTTTTTTGTAAAATGTTTATTACATAGTAAAAAACCTAGACTTAGGAAAGTCATCCATGCCTATGTCCGGGAATCGTACTCGGGGCCGGGGTAGAAGACAAAATTTTAACAATACACCATTCGGTCAGTCAGAGTAATAAAAAGGGGAAAAAAAAGGGGGCCCCAAGAATTTCATTGCCTAGGGCCCCCGATAGGGTTAATCCGATTAAATATATTTACGCTATTTTTTAAAAAAGACCCGTAGCAGTATTTTTTTTCCTGGAATTTAAAAAACATGTAGCCCTTTTTTTTTTTTCCCGGGAGGAGCCGTCTTGATTCACTACCGGAGGCAACGCTGCCTCTTGGATTATTTGTGCCTTATCTCCCATTATTTTTTATACCAATCCTCCCATAAGTCTTGTTCCTTCTACAAGTCTGTATAACAACGAGACTGGTTGGTTAATTTTTCTGTGGGCTTATTTTCGCCTGCCCAAATAATGCCTGTCTTTTGTGATTCAGCACTTTACATTTTCACAGTATATGGTAGGCTGTTTCTTCCCCCTCGTCACATATTCTGCAACTTGGGTTTCCATTGTATAAGGAATAAGGTGTAGTGATAAAATTTTTTTTTTTGAAAGATGACTTAAGCAAATGCAAGTAGGATTTGTAAAGGTAAATAGGAACTCTTTACCTTTAATTGAAACAGTGGAAGGATGGGTAACTGAACAGATAGTTGGTCGTACAGTCTTAAAGGCGATCTACGTGAAGAAAGTTCTAAAATTAATTAAGACACCACCCTGTTTTGTCTTTTTGAAAATTGTAAGTATACCAGTTAAAACAAACTAATATTTATTTTTTTCAAAACCAAAAAAATTTAAAAAAAAAAAAATAAAATAAAAGACATCTTAGAATATCCTAAATTTTATACCAAAATTTTTTACAAATGTAATTTTAAATTTTTATTAGTGTCCTTTGTTTTAAAAAATATACATGATCCTTTCTTTTAAGTTTTGCTTGTAAGGTTAGCCAAAAGTACGGATCCATTGAGGCAACTAGTAAGAGCCCCGAAATAGCTAATGTTGGAGCATTTTTATTTAAGGCAACGAAAAGAGCAGCAGAGAAATTCAGTCTGAGATTTGCAATAGACCCCAAAAGATAAAAATTATTTATAATATACAGTCTAAAGCAATTTGGGGAAATGCAATAAAAAGAGAACAACATGCTCTTTGAAGATCACAATAATAAACCCTGGCAAGGGAGTATTTTACCAGAAAAAAAAAGACTTGATCTACTCGAAACCTACGTTTGGGTTCTTAAAATCTGCTCAGCTCAAGACCAAGGGTTTTCTACAAGCATGCAAGTGGAGTACACTTTGGGATACGAAGTCTTTTTTTAACATTTTCCTTTTGGAATACCCCCAAAACCCCTTTATGCACTTATTTCAACTTGTCCAGTGCATGCTGTCAGTGGTTACATCCACCGACATAACGATCCCTTCGGGTACTTTATTATACCTCAGATATACTAGGGCATCGATGAAATCGCACCACTACTGCCATACCTTCGGCGATATCAAAGAGTAGTGAAGAATACAACTTCGCATATATTAATTATTTTTACCACTACGCATCAAATTTGGGCAATAACCTTATTGTTCCCCTTTGATAAAAAAATAACTCTATGTAGTATTGAGTTCTCCTCCAGCGGAAACCAACATCGATATAAAGGAAGGGGAGAAACGACCCAAAAAAAAACAAGATTTTCTTGGGAACTTTAGAGGCTCTATCCAGAGTATAACGGGGATTGCTGGTCTTGATTTCCTTTTTGGAAAGTTTGTATTGGGGGAAAGTTTTAATTAAATTCCAAAAATAAAAAAACCCCGGGAAGGGAAATGAATTTGGCCCAAGATCAGTGCCGAGTGGAAGGGGGATGTTTTCTCGGAGGGCCCTTTTGCATGTGCCCTATGGGGTCGGGCCTTGGATAAGTCATAGGGATACCCTCGACGTTTCTTTCTTGTTCCCCCTGGTCTCACGAAAGGTTTTTTCCAACTTTAAAGGTATTTTGGCTTCTTTACATATTTACCCTTATCGTATTTAAAAAAAAAAATTTTTTAAAAACACCCAATAAATAGGGTCCTATTAAGAAAATTATTTTTCTTTTTTTTTCAATTCAAATCGTTGCTTAATTTTTTTTTTTTTTGATTCTAGGGAAAATAAAATTTTCTTCTTTTTTTTCCTTTAAATTTTTCATAAGAAGAAAAAAAACTAAAAAGAGATTTACTTACCAAGATTTTTTTGATGCTGCAACTTTATTTTTTATTAGGTTTTAAAAAAAAATTAGGAAGTGTTTTAAAAAAATTTTGCAACAAAAATTTTAAATTCCTACTTTTTTAATTAAATCCAAAAAAAAAGCAGCAAACTACCCAAAAAAAATAAATTTTAAACACCTTTTATAATTAAAGTACCAGGGGGCAAAAACCTTCAAATATCTGTTCAATGACTGATTACAGTTTAAAATTTTTGACTATTAAAGAATAACCTAATAAAAAAATTGAAATTCAAGTTATTTTGTAATCCTCCTCATAATCCATTAAAAACGTCACAGAGCTATGAAATTAAACATAATAGAAAAAACATTTCAAACCCTTTTTTTTCCCGTTTATTACCTGAAATAAATAAAGAAACTCTGTTGAGCGAGGCAGAGTATAAAGAGAACCTGATAATAAATAAAAAGGCTGAAAAGGTCGAAGGGGGATTGTCTCGGTGACATTTTATACAAATTAATAGACACGCCCGGGAAAAAAAATGATCTATTCGCGGTGGAAAACCCCCTCTTCTGTCCGAACATGGGTCTTTTGAGATATAATGGGGAAAATTTTGGTATTTGGAAGGACTGTCAATATTACGTTTGGTTTTAAGGGGTAAACATTTTTTTATTTAAGTTTTTAAAACGCAACATATTTGTAACAAAGGGTCGCGTAAGGGAAAAAAAACCTGAATATGTCAAACGTTGGGGTTTCCTTGGAAAAAAATTAAAAATTACCACCCGAATTTTTTTCGGAAAACTAAAAAAAATTAAAAAAAATTTGGGTTTAAAAAAAGAGTATAAAAAATTTTTTCTTTAGGGGCCCCCATTTATGGTTTTTTTTCTGATGGGTTTAAAAAAAAATCGGGTTTTTTTTAAGCAATCCAGCATAAATTTAAATTTTTTTTTTTTTTTAATAAAAAATTTTGGGAAGGAATATTTTTTTTTCTTTTTGGCATTCTGAAATTGAATTTTAACCCCCAAATATCTTTTTTAAAAAAGGGGGTTTTCCTTAAAAAATTTCCCGTAGAAAAAAAAAAATTGTCTGTGTTTAAATTTTAAAGGGGGGGGGGTTTGGAATTTTTTAAAAAACACATTACACCTAAATAAATCCATTAATTTAAAAATAATAATATACCAGTGACAACGAAATTACTAAAAAGCATTTTTTTTCAAAATAAAACCATATTTTAAAAAATTTTTAACAAAAAAAAAGTATCATCAGATGAAATTTTAGATATAATATTTTTTTCCCTTTTTAAAAGGGGAAAAAAAATTTTTTTATTTTTTTAAAATTTAAAAACATTCTGATTTTTTTGATTTGTTTTTTACAAGTTGTTTACGACACCCAATTTGTATTGTATCATATCCCTATTTTTTTTTGGTTTTAAAAAAATGATGATTAAAAATTTTTAAAATAACCACACTTAGGTTTTTAAAAGGCTGGTCGTCCACTGGGACCCGGAAAGCAGCAAATAGTGATGAGCAAAGCAAGAAACCAAGCCCGGGGGCTAGTCTTGGTTTTGGGTTTTTGGGGTTTTGCAAGCCTGGTCTTGGTCTTGGTTTTGCAAGTCAAAGGAAAGTTTTGGGTTTTTTGGTCTTGGTTTTGGGCGGGGGGCCAAGGGGGTTTTGGGGTTTGGGGTTTTTGGTTTTTTTTTTTGGTAGTAATAATTTAGACTAAGTAATATTAAATTTAAAATATTTTTTTTCCCCAAAAAAAATAAAGGGAAACTATATTTTCTGCTTCAAATTAAAAAAAAATCCAAAATTTTAAACCCCCACACATACTTTAAATTTTTAAAAAAAAGCATATTTTAAAGGGGGGGGAAATTTTTTTAATTTATGCTCCTTTTTTTTTTTTGAATTGAGCAAAACCGGTTTTTATCATTTTTTGGCCCAAAAGAAACATTTTATTGAAAAAAAAATTTTTTTAAATTTTTTTTGAAGGGCAAAAAAAAACTAAAAAAATAAAAAAACTATGCTTTTTGGGAAAAAAAACTTTTAATTTCAACCAGATGTGAAATTTTCATGAAAATGATTTTTTTGAAAATTGGTTTTTTTTTTTTAAAAAAAGTTTTAAAATCTTTTCAGTTCATATGAATTTTTTTTTTAAAACTAGTCAAACATTTGCCGAAAAAAAGTTTGTACAAATATTTTAAAACATCCTGCATTAAAAAAGGGCAGTTTAATACTGTGACAAAGCTTGAATCTTAAAAAGCCGTTTATTATGGTAAAAAACTAAAAAAAAAAAATTTTTAAAAAAAAAGGGCGAAAAAGGGAAAAATTTTTTTTTTCCCCAAAATTTTTTTCCAAAAAAAACCCCCCTTATTTTAGCTTTTAGCCCAAAAAAAAAAAAATTTATGACAAAAATTTTTTTAAAAATCCCCCCCCCTTTATTCCCCCGTAAAATTGTTAAACTATCATATAGAAAAATTAAATTTTTTTTAAAAAATTTTTGGGTTTTTGAAAAAAATTAAGTATTATTATTTTTTTCCCAAAAGTTTTGTCTTTTACGTTAAAAAACCGGGAATTTTTATTTAAAATCCCTTTGTATAGAAATTATTCTTATTTGACATGAAAAAAATTTTTTTTTAATTCTTTTTTAACATTTATATCTTAGTTTTAAAAAAATCTAATGGTGCCACCCTTTCAGTGTGGAAAAATATAATTTTTTTTTGTTTTTGAAAATTTTTTTAAAAAACCCTGTAAGGGGGGAACACTAAATAGCTAATTAAAAATAAAACTTTGGGGAAAAAAAAGGTTATTTTCAACTTCAAAACTTTTTTTTCCCCCGGGTTTTTTTTTTCGTAAAAGGTTTCGAAAATATCCTTTGTCGGACCAATTGATCCCAAACCTATTATTTTCAAACATTTATTGAATTTACTCATAATCGTTGTTAAAGAACTTTATAAAATAACAAAGGATCCTTTAATTATTATTTTATTAAAGAAACCTGTTACTCTTAAATTTAGTTTTTTTGGGGGGGTTTTCGCACATTTTTTTTTATTTCTGTATGAAATACCTTTTTTAAAAATTTTTTATAAAAAAATTAAAAAAATTTAAAATATTTTAAAAAAAAGTTTTTTAAAAAAGGGTTTTTAGGGCGGTTTTGGTCTTGCTAATCTTGCACTCCCGGTCTTGGGGTTGGTCTTGCATACCCCCCCGGGGGTTTTCTTGGTCTTGCAAGCAAAAAGGGGGTCTTGGTCTTGGGCTTGGTCTTGGTCTTGCAGCAAGGGGAAAAACCAAAAAACCCCCAAAACCAAGACCGGCTCCTCATCACTAGCAGCAAACCGCGAAAAGGCAAATTTGGGGGGAATGCCCTTTTCCAAAAAAAAACAACAAAAATTTTTTTTTTTACCATCGATTGTAGTGGCGCAAAAAAACTTTTTTTTATTTTACAAAGCTCATTATGTTGTGTTATCTATGAAATGTTTTACTCCCAAATTTATAAAAAATTTTAAAATTTTTTTTAAGTTTTTTTTATAGGTACCTAAAAAAATTTTTTGTATTTGCCTTTTTTTTTTCTTAGTTTTGTTAGCAACAGAGATATTAGTAAATTTAAAAGGCGGGTCCGGGGGCCCCCATTTTGCTGAGAGTGGAAAAAACCCTTTTGGGAAAAAATTTTTTTTGGGGGCGCTGATTTCAATTTTTTGGGGTCACGCAACTCGGAAATTTTGGCATTACCCCCAAACATGCAAAAAAACTCTTTTTAGGTTTTTAACGAAAATCTTATAAAAAAATTAGGGAAGATCCCTTTTTTGGGACCAAAAATTTCCCCGGTAAGTGGGTCCCAAAAATTTTGGATATTGGGGCCCCGAAAAAAAAAAATAATTTATTTTTTTTAAAAAATTTTTTTTTTTTACATTATAAAAAATTTTACCCCATTTGAATACCCAAAAAACCCCCTTTTAAAAACTTCCCAGGAAAAATTTTCCCCTATTTTTCCCAAAAACCCCCAAAAATTTTTTAATTTTTTAGTTACACGGACACATACATCTTAAAACTTATTACAGTTAATTTTAAAACATGAAATTTGTTGGGCAAGTGGTAAAAAAATTCCCTTTTTTTTTTTATTTTTTTTTTTTTAAAATTTTTTTTTTAAAAAAATAAAAATTTCCCTTTTTAAAAATTTAAAATTTTTTTGGGGTTTTAAAAAGGGGTTTTGGGTTTTTAAATTTTTTGTGAAAAAATTTAAAGGGTTTTTAGGGGGGGAAAAAATTTTTTTAGAAAAACTTTTCGTTTTTCTGACCCCCCGTTCGGGTTTTAAAGGGTTTAATTAACTTAAATATGAAAATTCGGAATTTCCATTAGGAATAGTGTAGTAGGAAAAAACTTCAAAAAAAAACCCCGGACAACTGCCCATTATAAAAAAAATCCATTAGATGCTTCGATTGGAAAGAAATTTTTTTTTTTTGTTGATATTTTACCTGAAAAAAAAACTTAAAGCATTTTTTTTATAATATTTTTAAAAAATATAATCAAATTAAAATATGAATTATTCTTTGGTTACCCCCCCAATTTTTAAGTATGAAAAAATTTTTAAGCTTTTGCCCCCCCCAAATGTGTTAACATTTCTGGTGTTTATTAAAAAAAAAAGGGTTTTTTTCCCAAAAAAAAAATAATACAATTTGGTTTTTACGACCAAACAAAAATATTTTTTAAAAAAGGAATTTTTGGGGTACTTTTCCCCACACTTTCCGGGGTTTTTAAAAATTTTTAAAAAAAGGTTAAAATAATCTAGGCTTATTTTATCGCCCTGGGGTACTTTTGTAACCTGTCGGTAGTTTTTTATAAAACATTTTGTTATAGTCATAAAACCCCCAAGTTTTTTTTTTTTTTTTCCTTTATTACATCAGGCATTTTATAAAATTTAATTTTTAAAAAAATTAACCCCAGCTCGATGGTCTAGATTCTTCTCTTTAATCTTAAGAGTATTTATTTTTTTTAAATTTTATCCCCTCTGTTTACTACTCAAACAAGACCCTTTAAAAACATACCAGTTGGAATTCCCATGTTTGCGGAATGGCATGGCTTCCTTAAAAACTTAGATTCTAGGTTTAATCTAGGAAAGAACAAAAAACTCACAAAAAAAATTATTTTTTTTCTTTATTTTCCGACAAGCTGAAATTTGGGCCCTTTAAATTATGTTTACGGTCTAAATAATTAATTAATTGGTATTTCACTAGCAGTTCCAAAACAAAAAAAAAAATGCTAACCACTTTTTCCTTTCTTCAATCAAACCACGAACACTCACTACAGTCTTTTTTTATCTTATTTAAATGAGCGGGCTTTCATCAGGTATCCATTGTTATTAAAAATTTTAGGGGTGATATTATGGTCAGGCTAAGGAGATAAAAAAAAAAAAAAAAAACCCTTTTAAATTAAGGGTTTTGGGGAGCTATAGGTTTCTTTAAAAAATAAAAACGACCAACTATTTCACAAAAAAATTATCCCCTTTACCATCGACATATTTAAAGACATATATTTTTTAAATGTTTTTTTTTTTCCCGAAATTAGGGGTTTTTTTTTTTTTTTTTTTTTTAAAATTTTTTTCCCTTTTTTTTGTCACACTTAAGGGGTTTTTTAAAATTTTTCGCCACTATTAATTTTATCTCACCCCATTTGGTTTTTTTATGGCCCGCCCCCCCCAAAAAAACATCCCGGAGACGCCTAGTTGAAGACCCCCGGGTTTTCCCCTTTTTTTTTTAAATTTTTTTTTAAAATATACCAGATGCTATTGGCCTAAAGGGAAAACTTGGTAAAAAAAATTCCCCCTTTTAAAATTTTTTAAAAAAAAAATTTTTTTTTTGGGGCCCCCGAAAAAAAAAATTTTTTATAATCAAATCCTTCATTTGTATTCAATAAAAATTTTTTCCTTAAATCCCCAAATTTTAAAATTATTTGCATTTTTTTTAAAATTAGAGACATCTGAAATATTTTGCATGGGGAAATTGAAGTAAAAAAAATTTTTTTTTTTTTTTGGAAAACATAAAAATTTTTTTTCCAAATTTGGAATACCATAAAAAATTTATGAAATTTTGAAAAAAAAACCCAAAAAATTCGCTTTTGAAACTTTTTTCTCGGGGGCACCCATAAAACACTTTTTTTTTCCCTTTTCCCCCAAAGAAAATTCTCTTTACCGAAGTGTTTTCCCAATACCAATTTGCATTTTTTACATATTTGGTTTGGGTCACATGTCTCACTTCTTTGATCAAAAAAGTCTAAAAAAAAGGGGAAAACCATCACTGGGACAACCCAAAGGGCTTTTAACCCCCCAAAAGGGGGGCGTATTTAAGTGTGAAAAAGAAGAGAGGTGCCAAAATTACCCTTTAATGTCAAAAAAAATTTTATTTCCCCCCCAAATGGTTGTGTGGGCCTTTAAAAACACAGGAGTTTTTTAAAAAAAGTTAAAAAAATTTTCCCCAAAAAAAAAAAAAACTTATACGGGAAAGCTAAATAGCAAAAATTTAAATTTCCATTTAATCCCTAAGGGAAAAAAATAGGTTTTTTTAAAATTTTTCCCCAAACTCAAAAAAACTTTTACAATACTCTTAAAAAGGCAAAAAAGTTTTCTTTTATCCTTTGGAATAAAAAAAATGGTTTTTCTACACCCCGCTGCTTGATGTGACGTAAACCCAGCACAAAAAAACGAGTCTTAGTTCGCAACGTAGCATATGGTTGTATATACAGGATGATTCAAAATCAATCACGAAACTTAAGAGGGGGATTCTAATACAAAAATAATGAAGAGCCTCATATATTTTTTTTCAAAATGTCATTCGTTTTCGATTTTTTAAACCGACAAAGTTCAATGTTTTTATTTCCTTTTTTTTTAAAATTTTTTCTTACAGAAAAATCGATTTCACTAATATTTGAAAGTAGACTTATCGATTGCGTTCATCATTTTAGTGACAATTCACATTTATTGTGTGCTGCCAGAGGGCACTTTACCTACATTAAAAATTGTTTTTTGTCATAATTTTTTTTTTTTTTTACAGTTATCCCTAGTTTTTAGTATGATTTCTCAAAGATTAATCAAGGCCTTTAAAAGGGTGCTTTTCGCTAAATTTAACGGTTTAGACGTAAATCGCCCTTAAAGATTAAGGGGTTTTTTTTTTTTTCCTTATTTCATTACACCAGATATGTACTTGTAACTCGAAAACAAATAACTTTAAAAAAAAAATTATATGAGGCCCCCCACTATAATTTTGTATGAAAAAATCGCCCTCTTAAGTTTCGTGATCAATTTTTGAATCACCCCTTTTATCGTATTTAATTATGTATAAAAACATATTGAAAAATAAATAAGCACGAATATTTGGGAAAAAAAACAAAATTTAAAAAATTTTTTGACACTTCCCCCCGCTAAAAAAAAAGCAATTTTAGCAAAAACCAAATTAGCTTAAATCGACCTATTTTGACATCAAAACTTTGTACAGTTTTTTTTTTGACACACTGAATTTAGTTATGAGAGAAAACATAAAAAAATAAAACTGTAAAATTTAAAAATATATAGGTATTTATATTTTTTTCCCTTCCTTATATCATCAAGATTTATCGGTTTAACTTAATATCAAACAAAAACAAAATGGCTTAAATCGACGTCTTATAACATCAGAACTCTGTAGACGTATTTTCCTAAACACAAAATAAATTTTTGTTAAACAATATGATAAAAAAGTTAAGTAAACAAATCTGGAATATTTTAAAAATATATTTATTTATTTTTTAAATCATCGGATTTATTGGTTTAACCAAAGATTGATACTACTACTAGTGGAACTATAATATTCTTTCTTTGGTTTAACTCCAATTTCATACATACAAAAATTGGCTTAAATCGACCTTCTTTGACACCAAAACTCTGTACACCTTTTTTTTCCTGACACACTAAATACTTTTATAATAGAAAATATAATTTAAAAAAATTAATAAATTTGTGATTTAAAAAAAATATATATAATTATTTTTATATCTTTGGTATTTATTGGTTAAAACCAATTTCGGACAAAATTAAATTGGCTAAAACAGACTTATTTTGACATTAAACTTTATACTAGTATTTTCCCATTGTGACTAAATACTTTTGTGTTAAAAATAAGAGAAAAAATAAAATCAGTTAAACTGTGAAATTAAAATATATTTATATATTATTTATTTTTACGTCATTAAGATTTATCGGTTTAAATCTGCTAAATATCTCTATTAAAGTTTACAAAAACAAATAGAAAGTTTTCCTGGTCCAAATTCACCGCCTATCTTCGCTTTGCAAAATATCAGTCCTGGACAGGTTAGGTCCTAGTGAACGAAATAATGACTTCATGTTACATTTGTCTTCCCTTTTTGCGTTATTGATCATTCTTTTTCAGTTGTCACACTGATATATCTATATTTTCGATTCAAATAGGCGAGAGACCTGTCAGATGTGACTGTCCATAAATAAGGGTCTGCTTATCGATATGTGTAGGATCTTTAAAAAATGTGTCGATAAAAGTTCATTTTTGTTTGTTGATTTGCTTTTGCTGTTTTTTTAATAAAATGTGTCATTTAATAATTTCACTATATTCAAATAATCATTTACAATGGGGTGTTGCGAATACGGATGCGGATCTTGTTTTCTTTTACAAGAAACTATAAACTATATGGGTGCCGAAGTAAAATAGCAAGAATAGTATTTATTTAATAATTTTATTACCAATCTTATTACTTAGAGAGAGAGGCTTTTGAAACAAAGGGGATTAAGAGTGTACATGCTTTGTATATTTTTGAGGCAATTATGTTTTTTTTATAAAAACAGAAATAAATTTAATACTGACGTTAAACATAAAAATATAATCTTATAATAAATTAAATGTCAACATTAAAAGCATATTAAATTAAAAAAGTTACGGTTTCTTATACAGGGTGGGGCACCCCAACTCACGGGAGTGGTGAGTCTTAATTTTTTTAAAAATTCTTTTGCAGGATGTATGCAGACGGTAGAGGACCTTCCCTTAAAGATATTTGCATTTATACAGGGTGATTAAAAAAAAGCACCATATCAAAGTTATACTTTTTAAATGGGACAATCTATATTTGGTATCGGTTTTAAATTCTAAAGCAAAATAGCCATGTTTCAATAAACGTTGCTATTCCTAATCCCCCACCTTTTGAAATATTTGTAAATTTTTTGATTTTAGAAATTTAGTAATTTTTTATCGTAAATATTTAAATTATAATTAAATGACCCTACTTAGTAAACATGCTATGGCTACAATATGGTTTAACATTTTTAATAATATATTATACAGGGTGGTCAAAAAATATTTTCTAATATTATGAACATTCTTTTGCAAATAACTCTCTTATTTTAAATGGAGCACCCTGTATTTGACTATTTAATATTATGCAGAATTTTATTACCATTTCATTGATATAGGGTTTGCCTATACCTTAAACCGTTACTTTTTTCATTATTTTGAATTTTGTGTAGTGTGTGCATTTAACACGTAATAACATATTATTAACAATCGTTACGTCTCTGTGTCAAAGCCTCCTTAGTTTAAAACTATTTTATTATGGTAATACCAATGATATATACATTTTTGGTAATACTATACGTGTTAAAAGCACGCAATACACAAAAATTGAAATAATTAAAAAGTAATGGTTTTAGGTATAGGCAAACTCTAAATCAATGAATTGGTAATAAAATTCTGTATATTAATAAATAGTCAAATACGTGGTGTTCCATTTAAATTAGGAGAGTTATTTGCAAAACAACGTTCATAATACTAGAAATTATTTTTTGACCACCCTGTACAATATTTACGTAAAAATGTATCCATATCGGTAGTAATGGTATGTTTACTAAATATTGGCTATGGTAATTTAATTCTAGTTTAAATATTTACGATAAAAAAATTTTTTACTAAATTCTACAAAATCAGATATTTGCAAATATTTCAAAAAGTGTGGGGATTAGGTATAGGGACATTCATTGAAGCATGGCTTTATTTTTGCTATAGAATTCAAAATCGATAAGAAAGATAGGGTGCCCCATTTAAAAAGAAAAACTTTAAAATGGTACTTTTTTTCAATCACCCTGTATAAATGCAAATATTTTTAAATGAAGGTCCTCTACCGACTGCATACATCCTGCAAAAGACTTTTTTAAAAATTCTCACGGGCTTTCGTATAAACTCTGTGGCGGTTAGGGTGCCCCACCCTGTAGATTTGAAACCCTTCAATATCAGACCCTCTTTAGAATATTGTTCTCATGTATGGGGAATGGCGTCCCCTACAATACTTAGCATTCTGGACTTCATTTAAAGAAGAGCCGTTTGTCTTTTTAATGATCCCACGCTCACAGAAAGGCTTCCTCTTCTTGCCCACCGTCGAGCTGTAGGGGATCTATCGCTCTTTTATAGGTATTTTCACGAGGAGTTGGCCAGTATAATTTCTTCTCTGGCAGCTCCGAACAGAGCAACACGTAGTGCGCAACTTTTATGATCCTTTCACAGTTTAGCTAGAGAGGCCCCAAACTTTCCGCTTTCTTTGTTTCCTCATCCCTAGAGTATTAAGACTATGGAACCTGCTCCCAGCAGAATTTTTCCTTCTCCCCCCAATCTCCAAATATTTAAGTCCCGTGTGAACAAACTTCCTCTCACCACACTTAAGACACCCACGGTACGTTAGTACTTAGGCATAAGCCTTCGTGGACTGTCCCAAGAAAAAAAAAACAGAAGCCCCACTAAAGAAAGAAAGTTTGGTATCTTTATGTTTTTGGGGTCGCTGGAGCTGGATTCTGTAAAATTATAAAGAAAGGGAAAGTTAAAATAGGGATCACATGTTCTTGTTGCTCTTAAAGGTAACTCATAAGTTTGTCACTGTTTCGAAAGGGATAAAGAAAAGGAATGTCAAAAAAATTACTTACAGAATGGGGCCCCTGACTCCGAATCCGGGGTCAGTTTGACCCATTTCGGTCAGGGTCACAAGCATTTCACATCGAACAGTGTGTTGTTGAGGTCACTAAATACGAATATGTGATGAGTTTGATCCCATTGGGTTATAATAAAGAGATATTTTAAGATCCAATCTTCAAAATCGCACCGCCCACACAAAAGAACACGAACGTCAGAAAGACTTAACCATCAAAATCTGGGGTCAAACTGACCCCGGATTCGGATTCAGCGACCCCAAAAATATAAAGATACCATGGTCAAGTCTTTCGGACCTTCAACTTTTTTCTTTTGTAAGATTTTTGTATAGTCATAGTTTGTGTGAAGTTTACTATTATTTTTTTGTGACGGCATTTCATTTTACATTTGTTCTTACATATCAATGTATGTTTGAATATCAGTTTAAAGAAAGAAATATAAATAAATAAATATATAAATAGCAGATAGATTTAGTAGGTATTAAATATTAACATATGTTTAGTTAATTTCAGTTGTTTTTAATTATTACAAAAACTAGTTGTGTTACAGATTCATAACGTACCTTAAATACTTATGTAAAAATACCATAACTAAACGGACGTAGATAAAATAATTTACAATTGTCCCTGAAAACAATAACCTAATCTTATAAAGCGTCAAAAAATAATTATTAAAAAAACCCTCATAAAAATTTGAATGCTAAGAATACCCATATTTTTACCGTAAAGCAAGAAATACGTTTATTTCTGTAATACGGGAACCCCTTCTACGTGCTTTATATAATTTTGTGAAAAAAATATTATTCTTTTTCACAGTATTTTGTCAGAGGGTAATTTCCTGTGGAAATGTATAAGAAAACCGCAAGAACAGCATCTATTATGTAATATCCAGCCGAAACGGTTCCCAAAAGGCGCGGCGCGCTGAAATTAGCGAGTTCAGGTAACGGAAGCTGCAGGAAATAGAAACGGAAGCTTTTCGGGCCAACTTAGGATGCTGCTAGAGGATACGGATATGACGACATCGTCTTAAGCTGTGTTCGAAAAGCCCATTTCACAGTCGAATATGAGACATCTTAAACAGAAAGGATAAGAATTATTCACGCAATAAAATATTAGAACACTGAAAATAAATGCAATTAAAAAAATATATTAAAATTATAATATATATTTATACTATCCGTAATCCCTCTAAATATAATATAAACATAGGTCAGAAACAAGGAAGTTTAGTGTATAAGCAAGAATACAAAAATGTATCATAATTCATAACCCAAAAATTGCCTTCTGCAAGAAATATATACACAAGTCATCTGACGCAATATCACAGCTCCACAAAACAACAAATTTAGGATCCAAAAGACTTGACCATGGTATCTTTATGTTTTTGGGGTCGTTGAATCTGAATTTGGGGTCGGTATGACCCCTTTAGGTCAGGCTCAAGGGTATTGTCAATTCGTTAGCCCAATCGTAACCAAATTTGAACAGTCTATACTTATGTTTTTGAGGTCGAGTGCAGTGTCCAAATTTGGATACGATTAATTTTGCAGATTTAATCTTAAAATACTCTTGACTCCTGACCTGATGGGGTCAAAATGCCTCTGATCGGGATTCATGGACCCCAATAACATGAAGATACCATGGTCAAGTCTTTCGGACCTACAACTTTTTTCTTTTTGTGCGTAGAAAGGCCACAGATGTACCTACTTTTTCCCAATTCAGATGTTAATCTCTGAACTCATCATTAAACTCTAAATTTAGACTCTATGTTAATGTGTGAGTTCCGACATAAATGTCTGAATTTAGAGCTTAAAGTCTGTATCCAGAATACACACTACTAACGCACGACTGATGAAGGTTGTGATCTGAAGAATCCATGCGCAAGCAGTTAAAGCTGTTTTATATAGGAAAATGTGGTGTTAGATGGATTTCTTTAATATAAAAAAATTCGCTAGTTACCAAAGAAAATATTAGTGTTACATGAAAATTAATGAAAATCAGAGAAATGTTACTGATGACGTCACTTTCAGGCACTTTCTTCTTTTTGTAGCCAATGGCCATAGCACTATAAAAACGTTATTTTATAGTTTCCGACTATTTAATAAACTATATATCAATTTTTTTTTAGAAATCTGGGAAACCTATATTTTCAAAAAATTGTGACATTTTCTGCCGGCTGTGAAGCAATATTTGATTAACTGTTGATTTAAATCCACCGATTAACGCTAAAGTATGTAATAAAATTTTATATATTAGTCTTAAAATTTAAATTTTAATTACCCATTCGCCAATGGAATGAAAACTATTCTTTATCAAATATAACATGTCCAAAAAATTATGGGACAGGGCCATTATCAAATTAAAAATAAATTGATACCCCCTGTGTTCATTTTATTTTACATAGCAGTACTAATATACCTACTATTTTTTTTTAAATTAAAGACATTTTTAAAATTTTTAAGTAGGAAATTAAAAGAAAAATGTGGATATTAGTACTGTCAAGTAGAATAAAAAAAAAGAATTAGACATTACACAGAAAAAACTTTTTAATTTTTTGTCCATATTGAAAAACAAATTTACTGACTGAAATTGGTACTAATTAAACACTGTATCCTCAAAGATTGGGTGAAGCCAAGACACGCCGGGCACAGTCAAAAACTGGACACCGTATGCCGTTGCTTGTTGTTCGAATTCACGTTAAACTTTAGGTCCCCCTGTATGAGTGACATTACCCCGATGATATTGGGGGTAGTTCGCACAGGGTCCGTGGTGGGACTCAGTTCAAAAGCCGCCGTAAAAATGCAATATCTACATGATTTGGCATTTAGAAAATGTTGATGAAACTGAAGATTAAAGGGTTAAACATCTAATTAAACTTGGCAATGACAATACCTAGAATTGTTCAGTGACCCCCCACTCCCTTAGATGAGATTTTGATAATATTTTACTTGATCACTCCTCCCATTTTGAGCTTACGAAACCGGCTCTATACTAACATTCGTAAGCTATAATAAAGACAAAAAGAAGATAAGATAGAAGTAATAAAGCTTAAGGCACAATAAAATATTCTACAGTTTATGACAACATTAGGAAACCGAGAACACAGTCTGTTTCGAATATGCTGTTAAACGGAAAAAGTAATAGTGGTGACATCATCTTTTGCGCTATACAGGAACTCCAAATTACTAGTCTAATTTACTTTATATCCCTGACTTTGGCACACAATGAAAAAAGTTTGGAAGTTACATTCTTCTTCTTGACGCCATATCTCCGAGTTTCTCTATACAGAGCGTAAACAAAATCTAAGTCGAAATGTTTTGATGTGTTTATTACATTTTATATACCGTGTGCTAAAAAATCCATAGCATTGTTTTATTTATAAAAATTACTACATTTTCCCAGCTCAAAGGATTTCTTGCTGTAAGAGTTCAGAAATGCTTTTGATCGGCTTGACTTTCAATATGATTTTGGATTTTTTTCGGTGAACAAAACCATTTTTGGTAGAGGAAAATTAACAAAGGGATCAAGATTAGATCTGGTAGCAGTTTGTCTAGCAAAGGGCTTGGTTTTTCTTTATTGACTGAATTAACCCTTATGTAATGAAAACCCTTCTTCAAGAATTAAATTAAAAACAGTTTGTGTAAGATTTTACTTATTTTTGTAAAAGGGTGTAACATATTTCATTACCTCACTACTTTCTAATATCTAAATAATTAAATTTATTTACATGTTCTTTATTACTGTAATGAAAATAAAGTCTGAGTTTTTTTCATTTCAGGTTTCTTTTTTTCAAAAACTCTGCACTTTGAAAATTTGTCCTTGAAGGACCCTATAAAAGCTTAATTTAAGGATGGATAGGGGTTTTCAAGGATAATTACATGAGTTTTCAAAGTGCCTTTAGAACCTAAGAAATTATTTACCAGCCTCCTACTATAAATAAGGTTATCGTCGTACAAACTTTAAGTGGAAATGTCAGATGGTACCCACAACACTTCGTATCGCCGAGGTCCAAAATATAAGTAGTGCTTCTCGTAATAAAGATAGTAGTAATCATAGGATCTAAATTAAAGTTAACAAATAAGGCACATCAATACATTTTAAATATTTACATGCTTGCCAGTTCTGGTTTAAATTAAATTTAATATAATAGATACGAATCTTGCAATTAACTAATGCGGACATTCTCATGGGCTATTCAGAATTGAGTATAAATTTAATATTGAAATTAATTTAAACAAATATCAGCGTAAACTGTCGTAACAATCAGAATTTTGTGCGATAATCAAATCACATTGATCTAATATCAATATTTAGGTATTTAAAACATTTCATCAATAACGCTTTGACACTATTTCCATTAATTTGGCAAATTTATATAGTTAACAATATTTTACGAACCCTTTATTGTAAATCAGAATAATTTTACTAAAATAGAACTAATATTACCAAATTATTTTAATTAAATTCAATTTCAATGAAATTAGACGTGATTTTAGGCTGATTTTAATTTTGTGTTGCATTTTGCCCATATTTAATAGTTTTTATAAAGTATATTTTATTGGGTATCTCGTATTTAACCAATACGTTTTATGGAAAGGGAAAATATAAAAATAAATTAAATAAATTTAAAAAAACTTTGTTGTTTTTTTTGCTTGTGTTCAAATTAATCGGTTTCACGGTTGAGAGTTAACATAGTACTACTGTTAAAATATTTCGCCGTGTTCGACAAAAACGGCAGCCAGTAGGGATAGTTTGGGCAGCCTATCCTCACGCCGCCGGCGGAGCTTTATATCTCGAAAATCTTGACGTCACATTACTCAGGAATCTTGGGCTAGGCTTATTTTAGAGTACTGCGCATGCGTTAAAAAATGGCGCCTATCACCTGTCAAATGTCACCTGTCAACTGTCATATTTCGCGAACCACGTGACTTAGGAAATTTAGCTACATGGATGAGTTGTATCTAGGGTCTTACGCAAGCGTTAAAAAATGGCGCCCGTCACCTGTCAAATACCACCTGTCAACTGTCATATTTCGCGAACTATGTGACTTAGAACCCGCTTACGTGTATGAGATGTATCTTAGGACCTTACGCATACACTCTCAAAATAATGGCGGTGATCAAATGTCACTTGTCAAATGTCTAACCTAACATGTGTGGGCCCCCCACGCTTAGGCCCGGGGCGTAGACCTGGGGCTTAGACGCAGGGTGAAGAGCCTTATTATATTTATCCCGCAATTTTTGAATATTAAATAATAAAACACTTTGTATATATTAAGGGTCTTACGCATGTGCTAATATAATGGCGTCTGTCAAATGTCACCTGTCACGTGGAACCCCGATGATGGTAGTTAAAATTGAAACGTTGTTTACTTGGACTAAGGTCTTATATTGCACGAAAATTGTAAGACATAACGTTCGGAAGTTATCGGTTAACACCTGAACACCGATGATGCGGATGACGGATAAAATCGAAACGTTGTTTAATACACCATCTTGAACTGGCGCGCCATCGATTATATATTGCATGTAAACATATTTAACCATAAAGGCACAACAGCTGTTTAAAATAAGTTGAGAGACATCAATTAGCAATTGGTACGGTGTACCCTATAGGAAATTAATCATTGCGGTCTTAGTATTAGGAATAAAACTTAATCAAAGAATAGTTGCTAACGTCAATAATGTCAAGGTCAAAATTAGCAAACCAGAACCGGTGATTAAAAAAGAACCATCAGAACCTTATAATTATAATCTCGTAACACTCGTAATTTTTAAATATTAAATAATAAAACAGGCTAGACTGATAGGAACAGGTTATACAGGCCGTTCATTGGCATCACTACGTATAACTTCTTTTATTTATCATACGATTGAAATAATTGTTTTTGCTAAATTCTAATTTTTCTGCACCTTTATCAAATTATAGACTTTCGGTCAAATTAGCAAAGCCTTAATTAAAAAAAATTATACAATTTAACAACTTGTCTTATATTAGCGTTTTAACTAAGATTAAGTACAACTGGGCAGATTAAAATCTCTTTTGCAACATTGGTAGTTTAATTTGCGTGCTTCGGTCATTTAGATCAAATCATTAGTATTAGAATTTTTAACGGTAAACAATAGAGTGGAACATGCTCATTCACTGCTTGAAACATCATTTGAAAAGTTTATTACATTATTATGACTTCAATGCTATTGTGGCAGGCGAGAGTCAGTTTAACCGTATATTTTGGAAAATAAACAAGATGCAATTACAGCAAAATTTTTATCTCTCTTACCATAAATGCCAATCCCTCATTCAGACCATAAAATAAATGCAATGGGAAACAGCTTATTCGCTTCAAATATCATTCTGTTTTCTGGGCACAGTCTGTATTTTGTAACAGCTCCTGTTTTTCTGAATAATAGCCCTGTTTTTCAATAATAGAGTTCTGTATTTTTAATAGCACTGCATTTTAAATAACAGCATTGTTTTTAATAATAGCACTGCTTCAATACAGCCTGTATTTTCAAAAAACAGCCCTGCCTTCAAACATCCCTGCCTTTCCAAATAACAGCCTACACGTTCTGTATCGTTACTCGCAAATAACAGCACTGTATTAGTCAACAGCACTGTATCAACAGCCTGCTCTTCCAAATAACGGCACTGCATTTCCTCAAACAACAGCACTGTACTAGCAATGCACTGCTTCAACAGCCCTGTATTAAATAATTTAGCACCGCATTTCAGTAAACGGCACAGATTAGCACGGTCTCGTTTTCTTATCAGATACACGCTTAAGATATAACAGCAAGTATTTCTGGGTGACCTTGAGGGGGCAACCTTTCATGTCGCGATCATCAGACGGGGATATTCATGATGTCATCAAAATGTCCTCTTGCGTTATCTTGTTCCTTCCTCCTTCTCTCCAGACGAGTCTGGCCGCTAGCGACGCGAGAAAAGGAGGAAGGAAGACAAGATAACACCTTAAAGAGAGAGAAAGAGACAAACCACGATGACGTCATAGAACAGATGTCCCGTGTCCCGTGTCCCGCGACATAAAAGGTTGCCCCCCTCAAGGTCACGGGACGTTGATAAGCCTTATTTACATATCTTAAGCGTATCTGATAAAAACGGGGCCGTTATTTGAAAATACAGTGCCGTTTTTCGAAATACGGTGCCGTTATTTGAAAATACAGGGCTGTTATTTGGAAAAACAGTGCTGTTATTTGGAAATACAGTGCTGTTATTTGAAAATACAGTGCCGTTATTTGGAAAAACAGTGCTGTTATTTGGAAATACAGTGCTGTTATTTGAAAATACAGTGCTGTTATTTAAAAAACAGTGCTGTTATTTAAAAATACAGGGCTGTTATTTAAAAATACAGGGCTGTTATTTGGAAAAACAGGGATGTTATTTGGAAAAACAGGGCTGTTTTTGAAAATACAGGGCTGTTATTTAAAAAACAGTGCTGTTATTTAAAAACAGTGCTGTTATTTAAAAATACAGTGCCATATTTAAAATACAGGGTTGCTATTTGAAAAACAGGGCTGTTATTTGGAAAAACAGGGCTGTTTTTTGAAAATACGGGGCTGTTATTTGGAAAACAGGGCTGTTATTTTGAAATAAGCGAATAAACTTCTAATTTCCCATTGCATTTATTTTATGAAAATTAATACTCGTAATATTCTGTGAGTTGAAAGCGCATTTATGGTAGAGAGATAAAAATTTTGTATGATTGCATCTTGTTTATTTATTTTCCAAAATATACAGTTAAACAAAGCCTTTTGACCTCATACCATTAATCGCTGATGGCTAATGTAATAATGTAATAAACTTACTAAATGATTGTTTTCAAACAATTAGTGAAACATCTATTCCGTAACTCCTGTATTACATGTTTACCGTTAAAATTCTAATACTAATGATTTGTCTAAATATTTATTGAAACGTATACTTCCTTAAATTAAACTACCACGATTTACTTAAAAGGATTTTTGAATCTATAGTTTGTACTTTAATCTTAGTTAAAACGCTGTATAAGTTAACCCATTAACGGCCAAACCCAATAAAAAAACTTCTACTTATGGACATGTCTATTGAATATTGTTTAAAATACATTAATTAAGAAAAGTTTTTCATTAAACATTTTATTCCCGGTTTTAAATAAAATACATAGGTGCGTATACGCACCTTGGCCGAAACCAGTAAAAGATATAGTTGGTTACAAAAAGTCTATAAACAATATGCTATGAAGAAAATAATGTTTAATATATTGTTAAAAAAATTGGAATAGAAAACAACCATTATTTCTATGAAAATTTTCGAAACAATCTGATGCAGATGAACCATACATGTTCTACACAGGTAAATAGTGTTACTTTACAGAACCTACATTTTTTTCGCGCTGTTCAAATCTCTAATATGCCCAATATTATCAAATCGTGTGTCGTTTGGTAAGGCAGTTCTAGAGGGGCGACCATAGGAAGAGTGAGAAGATGATGGAATATCCAAAGGATTATAGCATAATTTCTTCTTGTCCACTGGGCCTCAGTAGGGTACGCACTAGTTGCGATCTAAATTCTATCTGAGAAATATGACAGTCATTAGCAATTCTATATATCTTCCAACCAACCACCAATCACCATGCTGTCAACCATATTTGTAAATAACGGCCACCACCATTTTTTGCCCCGAATTCGAATACGGTAATTTCCACCTGCTGTCATGAAGGTCCACGCCCCCCATGTATTTATTATATTCGTGTATAACATTAGGCTGAGGTAGAAAACATCTTTTCGCTCTTTTCGATTATATCGTCATTTGAGTTAGCGGTAAACTTGACATGTATTTGACATTACAGTTACAACAGGAATTGTCGTTCCAACGCACAACTAAAACTTGCAAATTGGAGTCAAAGCACAACTATAAGAACCTCGTTCTTTGGCAAAAGTTTTGCTATTTTCAATAGAACATTTCGCTGTACGATTCTCTCTAACTGTTTCTGTTGCGTATCCTTTTAGAGCAGCAAAAGAGAATAAGACGTAAAGAAATTATCGAAAAATATTTCTATGATGACCCGGATTTTCTACCACTGAGAGAAGATCCATAACAATCCTTGTTCCTAATGCCATAGTATGATCTGCGCTTTCTTCTTTCTTTCCACCATAAGGAATGAACTTGAATAAATAACCAGTGTCAGAACATAAACACCAAAGCTTGAATCCAAATCTAATTGGCTTCCCGCGAATAAACATTTTTGCAAGAGTGTCGTCCAAAATATGGGACCATTTCTTCATCAATAGAAAGATTTTCAGCAAATATACTGAACTGGGTACACTTTTTGTTTATAATTTCAAAAATCGGTGTTAGCTTTGCAAACTTGTCACTTTTGTTTAGTTTTGAGTTATCAGCTAGATGAATATATCGTTTTATTGATCTGAATCTATTTCGACTCATAGTTTCCCTGACAACACGGACTTCTTTATCTTCATCTTTGACCAGTACATATCAGCTTGCGGCAAAGTATGATACTCCAGACAAAATGAGAATGCCAATAAATCTTTTTGAAATCGCATTCATTAATTTTCAAAATCATGATGGTTTTTCTGAGCTGCGTAAGTACAGGTGAAACTCAAAATACTATCAACTACTTTCTTTATCAAAAAATAAAGAAAATATTTCATAAGGTGATTTATTACCATGCTCGGCTTTGATATTCTCCAAATATCGCTCGGAACTGTTGGGGAGTGTGTTGTACGAGAGTATTTCATAATTTTCCAATTTGGAACAACAGATTTGAGTGCCCTTCCTTCTGACAATCGGTCCTAGCACGTTTAGCTAATTGACTCAAAGGTACATCTTCGGAATCATCACTGTCAATATTTCTTCTTGTGTTATGTTAGGAATTTCCCTCGATATCCCCTTTCCCCCGTTGCTTCTATAATTGGTTCTACTCTCATGGGTCCCCGCAATGTCCGTTTCCAGGTTCTCTCTCACTGAGAATATTTTCGTCAATATCTTCTTCGTCCGTAACTTCATCTGTCTCGGGCGGTACGTAAATGACATCAACAGAATCAGCTATTTGACAATCTGAATCTCCTTCTAATAAAGCAACAAGCTCTTTGTTGTCAATGTTCTTTCATTTGGTACGTTGACAACCCACTAAAACAGTTTGAATAATAAAAAAATAATATCGTCAAACTATAGAAAAAATAAATAAAACATACCTCATTTTTAGAAAGTAATATGAATAGGAAAAGAACCAACTAAAATCTTTCAAGCAATGCACTTAGACTAACTAATTTGCAAAACTCTTTATCACAGCGAAACAAACTGTAACACGGATAAAAGTAAACTAACGGAAGCGTGGCGTCGATATTTGAGACCTGTCTCAACTCGTAAAAAAATGTCTTACCTTTTACTGGCCAAAGGTGCGTATACGCATCCGCTACAAATACAAACGGATTTCGAAAACATTTTCAAAATTGAACTGATCTAAGTATCTGAGTACTAATCATACATATATTTTATTTGTATTTAGCATAAAATATTATATGTGGTTCATATTTAGTAACGGAAAAAATGGGAATGCTAAAGTAAAATCTGCAAATTACGGTTTATTCATAACTCTTTTTTATATAAAAACAATAATTTCAACAATAAAAATATTTTTAGATATTCTGTAGTCTTGGGAGATATAATAATAATACACGAAGAGGAAAATATTACTTTGGCTTATAAAAAAATCATATAGAAAGGTTTCGTTGACGCACCTTTGGCCGTTAATGGTTAAGTTGTTAAATTGTATAATTTTTTTTTAATTAAGGCTTTGCTAATTTGACCGAAAGTCTATAATTTGATAAAAGGTGCAGAAAAATTAGAATTTACTTAAAAACGAATTATTTCAATCGTATGATAAATAAAAGAAGTTATACGTAGTGATGCCAATGAACGGCCTGTATAACCTGTTCCTATCAGTCTAGCCTGTTTTATTATTTAATATTTAAAAATTACGAGTGTTACGGGATTATAATGATAAGGTTCTGATGGTTCTTTTTTAATCACCGGTTCTGGTTTGCTAATTTTGACCTTGACATTATTGACGCTAGCAACTATTCTTTGATTAAGTTTTATTCCTAATACTAAGACCGCAATGATTAATTTCCTATAGGGTACACCGTACCAATTGCTAATTGATGTCTCTCAACTTATTTTAAACAGCTGTTGTGCCTTTATGGTTAAATATGTTTACATGCAATATATAATCCTTAGTTCAAGATGGTGTATTAAACAACGTTTCGATTTTATCCGTCATCCACCACTGGTGTTCAGGAAGCAACCGATAACTTCCGAACGTTATGTCTTACAATTTTCGTGCAATATAAGACCTTAGTCCAAGTAAACAACGTTTCAATTTTAACTACCATCATCGGGGTTCCACGTGACAGGTGACATTTGACAGACGCCATTATATTAGCACATGCGTAAGACCCTTAATATATACAAAGTGTTTTATTATTTAATATTCAAAAATTGCGTGATAAATATAATAAGGCTCTTCACCCTGCGTCTAAGCCCCAGGTCTACGCCCCGGGCCTAAGCGTGGGGGGCCCACACATGTTAGGTTAGACATTTGACAAGTGACATTTGATCACCGCCATTATTTTAGTGTATGCGTAAGGTCCTAAGATACATCTCATACACGTAAGCAGGTTCTAAGTCACATAGTTCGCGAAATATGACAGTTGACAGGTGGTATTTGACAGGTGACGGGCGCCATTTTTTTAACGCTTGCGTAAGACCCTAAGATACAACTCATCCATGTAAGCTAAATTTCCTAAGTCACGTGGTTCGCGAAATATGACAGTTGACAGGTGACATTTGACAGGTGATAGGCGCCATTTTTTTAACGCATGCGCAGTACTCTAAAATAAGCCTAGCCCAAGATTCCTAATTAATGTATGACGTCAAGATTTCTTGTGATATAAAGCCCGCGGCGGGGGCCAGAACGAACGCCCAAACTATCCCTACTGCAGCTATTACCTTTTCGTTCGATGAAAATTGTTTACCACGCATAAATTTATTGAGAAGTGAGAACAGGAAAATTCGGAGGAAGCTAAATCATCAGAAAAAACTTGATGGATAGTGTAAAATTCATTAATTCATTTGGTTTTTACGATGGCTTGCTGTATAAAAAGTGTTGTCTTATTGAAAATGATTTTTAACCAATTATTTTGTACAAGTTTTTACATACTGCTGGTCCAAAAGTTTAAACAATAATTTAAGTTGCTGTTTCCACATTTTGGGAGGTAATTTACCCAAAATCCCTTTTCTGCATACCAACAAAATGATGCTAATACCTTCTTGGCCCATTTCTAAATCCAAATTTCACTTTGAATCCAGAAGGAAACCCAAAAGTGCCGGATTAGCCCCAAGTAAAGGATCCTATAATTTAACAATTTTTCCAAATTTGTTTTGATGCTCCCCAAAAATTTTTTTTAAAAATTTACTCCGATCCAACCTCTTCCACTGTAAAAAATACTGTGACACGTCAATATGAATTGTGTAAATATACAAATAAAAAGGGGGTCAACATAAATGCATGCATCCATAAAACAGTACTACCATTTTTAAAAATAAACGCCGAAGCAATAAACCTCTTTTATTCAATTTTTAAAACTAAAACATTAATACCCAAAAAGGAAAAAAAAGTATAAAAAATAAAATTTAAAAAGGGAAAAAATTTAAAACTTAAACTAGCAAAAAGGCACCTTTTTTTCATTAAATGTTTCCCTGTTTAAAAAAACAAAATTTTAGTTTAAATTAAAATTTTATAAAAATAGTATCTTCAATTTACAAATCGGAAATTTTGGATTATGGCATTTTGTTGGTATAAATTTAATATTGGAATTAATTTAAACAAATACAGCGTAAACTGGACTACACTATCAGAGTTTGTGATAATCAAATACAGATCATACAATATTTAGGAAATTAAAAAAATTTTACCAAATTTTTAAAAGCTTGGCATTATTCCATTAATTGCAAATTATTTCCCCTAGTAAAAATATTTTACAACCCCTTTTTGTAAATAAAATTAATTTACCAAAAAAGAACTACTTTTACCAAAATTTTAATAATTAAAATTTTTTTTAATTAAATTAAACGATTTACTTATTATTTTTAAAAAAAATTTTTTGGGTATTACAAATAAAGAAAAAAATTTTTAAAAAAATAAAAAAAATTTGTTGTTTTTTGCTTTTATTTAAAGGTCGGTTTTAGTTTAAAGGGGTTTTAAAAGTACTCCCCTGGATGTTTGGGGTTCATTCGTTTCTATACCGTTCCCCCTTTACAAATTTCTGGTAAAATATTTGCCGTGTCGCTGAAAGGCAGCTATTACCCTTTTTCATTTAAAAAGTTTTCCGCAAAATTTTAAAGGGGGGAGAACAGGAAAAGTAAAGGGCTAAATCGGCGAAAAAAGGTGGATGATTTGAAAATTCAAACTTGAATTACTGGTTTTCACAATATTTTAAAGCTTTGGAGGATCATTTTATTTGAAAATTATGTTTAAAACCAATTTTTTTGTACAATTTTACGATTTTGGTTCCAAATTTAAAATTAAACATAAGTTTTCCGTTTTATTAGTTTAGAGGAAATCACAAAATTCGTTTTGCTTACCAATAAACTGATGTTAATACCATCTTGGCCGATTTCTGGACCCTATCCCGCTTCTGATCCGAAGTACTGGTTTTACACCACTCCCTAGTATCTCGTTTTAATTTAGGATTATGGTGGTAAACCCAAATCCTATCCATAGTAATGAAACGAGGATAAAATCCATTTATCCTTTCTAAAACGCCACAATTGTGCACAGCTTTCTGAAACCCTAAATCGCAGCTAAAATATTACTCATACTGCCTGGAGCTTTTAGTAAATATCTGTCTGTTGATTGCAATCTTCCAAAACCATATCTGTTTGCAACCCTTTTTAGATATCCTTCACGATCGTCTAGTCCTCTGCAATCACGTTTATTTCAATTTATAAAATTATATTTCTACAATTATTGTTGAAAGTAAAGGATTCTTTTAGGTGTCCACCATTGGTAACTTTGTTATTAGTGAAAATACAAAGTTTTTAAATTAGCAAACTAGTAGCATTTTATTGCTGGTAAAACGGGGAATGAAAACAATTGAGAAACGTTTTTTTGGTTTTTTCGTAAAATAACTTTTTTTTAAAGGGAAAACCCCCTTTGTATATTATATTGTTTTCTGTTAAAACATCAAATTTTAAAAAAAAAAAGTTTATAATGACTTTTCCCTAATCAAAAATAAAGTCAAAATAACGATAAATTTTTTTAATATTTGCAGTTTTAAAAATATTAAGACGGCTTTTGAAACAACATGGCCTTCGCGTTTTGGGTTGTGCAAAATTGCTAAACTGGACATACTAAACTGAACTTTGGAAAACTGATAAAATCAAATAATGTCAAACATTAGTGTGTTTGTCAAATACTTGTTTATAAGCTTTATTGTGCCAAGTCGTTAATTTTTTTTAAAAGAAAAAAATTTTGGTTCTCTCAAATGGAAGAAAGTTTTTTAAAAAAAAATTTTTTGGGTTTTTTTAGAATGTTATTTAGTGTGCAGAAAATCCTCCTTGAGAGCAAGAGACTACAGTGAATTATACCCCGCTCGCTTCAACCGTATGAACAATATTTTCTAAATTTATCAAAAATTTTGGGGAAAAGAAAATTTTTTTCAAAAAAAAGGGCAAAAAGAATTCACAATAAGCGAGCCACGGAAATTGCAGTTATTGGAAATTTTCGAAGCTATCGTGAGAATTCAATACCAGATATTCTCAATGCTCAATTTCAGTTATGTACTGTTCAAAGATTTTAAAAAGTACAAATTTATTCCGTAGAAGACCGCCAGTTCAAACGCTTTTGGCAAGGGATCCAAAAAAGACTTGTTTTTTTTCCATTGGTATCTTAACTTCTGTCGCCAAAATATAAATAACTTTTCTACATTTTATGGACAGATGAATCAATTTTTTTCAAATTTGGAAATTTTTAATAAAAACCCCCATTATTGTAAGAGAAAATCTTTTGTTTTCCCAAAAGGTCAACAAGTCCCGTTTCAGTTTCAAGTTTGGTGGTATAATTGGTTCAAAAATTTTTGGTTGTTCTTTTATAAGGGGGACCCTAACTGGTGAAAGATATGTGGAATTTATTACAAAATTCAAAATTTCTTTAGACGAATTGATCTTATAAGTAGACATCATCTGCATTTTTTAGCAACATGGGGCCCCCCCCACAACTCCAAAGGGACTTATCATTTTCAAGTACTACTTTAATGATCAGTGAACAAATGGCCCAATCCAGTGGCCTCCCAGATCACCAGATCTTTTAACCCACTTGATTACTTCTTGTGGGGTTCAAAAAACCAAATTTACAAGCGAAGGTATATAACGTCGACGCTTTAAAGACTGCAGTTAGGAAAAGATAACCCAGATAGATGGTAGGACCTACTTAAGACAGTTCGCAGTTGAAAAAAAGGCCCAAAAATGTTTTGAAGAACAAGGTGGTTTTTCGAGCATCTTTCTTTTAAAAAAAATTGTTTTTTTATTTTGTAAGATTATGAGTTGATGTTGAAAATAAAGTTTGTCGAAAATTTTTTTGTTTCAGATTGGGGGCCATAACTTCAACAATTTGTAACCTAGGAGAAAAGTCATTATAAACTTTTTTGTTTAAAAATTTTTGTTTTAAAGAAAAAATATAATTACAGGGGTTCCATGAAAAATCAAAATAACGATTCTCAATTTTTTTTATTTCTCTTTTTTACCAGCGTTAAAAATGCTACAGTTTGCTAATTAAAACAACTTTGTATTTTCACTAATAAAAATTACCAATGGTGGACTTTTAATTTGAAAACCCCTGTATATGTATACTTTTAACAACTGTTTCTAAATTTTTTTTGGTGCAACACCTTAAGAAAATATAACACTGCACGATATTGAATTTATTTTACTGTAAAAATACTGTTTGGTCAGTTTTTTTTTTGCTGAAAATATACAAATAAAGAAAAGCCCACATGAAACTTGTCGCGTAGCATAAAGCTAAAAAAGTTCCATTACATTACAGAAAATTTTAAATGGAAACAAATTTTAGTTTAAATTAAATTTAATATAATAGATATGTATCCTGCAATTGACAAATGCGGACATTCGGATTATGGCTATCAATGTTTTGAGGATAAATTTAATATTGAAATTAATTTGAACACATATCAGCGTAAACTGGTATCACACTATCAGAGTTTGTGCGATAATCAAATGTCATTGATCCAGTTCTAATATTTAGGAATTTAAAACATTTTATCAATTTATATAACGCTTTGACACTATTATCATTAATTTGGCAAATTGATTTCTGTTAGTTAACAGTATTTTACGGACCCTTTATTGTAAATTAGATTAATTTTACTAAAATAGAACTAGTATTGCAAAATTATATTAATTAAATTTAATTTTTATTAAATTTAACGATTAGCTAATTACTTTTTATAAAATACAAGACACGGATTAAGAATATAAGATATTAGAACCACAAATTAAAAAAAAATACTTTGTTGTTTTCTTCGCTTGTATTCAAAATGATCTGTTTAACTTTTGAGGGTTTAATAGTACTTTGCTAAGATGTTTGGGGTCCATTCATCACTATACCGTTTCTTCATTTAAACAAATTGCTGAAATATTATTATTTGTTGAGGGGTGAGAACAGGCAGAAGTCACTGGTTTTTACAATAGTTTTTAAGCTCAGTGAGAGGTTGCATTTTTTTATTTAAAAATTATTTTTTAAACCAATTATTTTGTACAAATTTTACATATTGCTGGTTCCAAAGTTTAAAATTTTAATCTGAGTTTTCTGTTTCACCAGTTTAGAGGTTATCCATCACAAAATTTCTTTTGCTTGCCAATAAACTGATGCTAAGTCCTTTTTGGCCGATTTCTGGATCCTAACACTCTTCGGATCCAAAGTACTTGTTTCACAGCACTCTTTAGTACCTCGTTTTCATTTAGGATTATGGTGGTAAACCCAAGTCCTATCTATAGTAATGTAACGAGGATAAAATATTTTTATCCTTTCTAAAATGCTTCAATTCTGCGCACAGCTTTCAAAACCCTAAAATGCAGCTAAAATATTACTCATATTGCCTAGAGCTTTCAGTAAATATCTGTCTGCTAATCGACAATCTTCCAAAACCATATCCAGTATGTTTACTACAATTTTTGGTGTTTATACACTTTTTGGGCATCCTTCACGTAGATCGTCTAATCTTTGCTTTTCTTTCAAATAGCTTTATTTAATGATCTAATATGCAGAATACCTCTTAACCTACTAACATCTACTATAGACTATATTTACATCATAAATATGCACAAGCGATATATAACAAAGTGCCCTTGTAATTGCCTTTTCCGGCTTTGCAAGTTGAAAGCAACCAGAGAGGGTTGGGGCTGATGGTAACCCGGGGGTAGGTGCTAGACACTTGTTTTACTTAAAAGTTTGGTATAATGTTATTTTAGTTACTATTTAAATATTATATTCCATATGATTCGCTTAAAAAAGTTTCCAAAAAACCAGCTTAATTTACATCATGTACAAGTAGCAGCAACGTCAGGTACAAGTAGCTTTTAAAGATCGCTGGGTCTGTTTGTTTTGTCTGGTATTTTTCATTTATTTTTACATTTTATTTAAGATTTACTCGATCATTCCTTCTATTTACTCCTTCATTCATTCCTATTGGTTTTTGGTACGTACGCGTTTGTTTTGTAAGTGTGTCTTGGTATTAGTATGGGATTTCAGTAAAGGATGGGTTTAAAGATTGAAGTGTGGAAATATGAAAGATTAATTATCATTTTCGTAATAAAATGGTAGTGTTTTGCATAGTAATTTGTGTGTTATGTCATCGTGATGTCTGAGCCGCATCAGGTCTCGTGTGAGGATAGATTTTGACGGCATAGTTTTATAAAATTTGTCTGCCAAAGGATAGATATATTCATCTATCCTTGGCGTGGATCGTTTAATCCTGTGCAATCACGTTTGTTTCAATTTATCAAACCATATTTCTACAATTTTAATTAAAAGTGAACGATCCTATATATTATATACTTTTAACAATTGTTTCCAAATTTGTTTTGGTGCAACACCTTAGAAAATATATCACTGCACGATATTGAATTTATTCTACCGTAAAAAAATACTGTTACACGTTAGTTTTATTTTTCTGAAAATATACAAAAAAAATGGTCAACATGAAACTCCACGCGTAGCTTAAGGTTAGCAAAAAAGGCACCACGATACAGTTTAAATGTTTGCAAACCAATTCTAGTTTAAATTAAATTTAATATAATAGATATGTATCTTGCAATTGACAAATGCGGCCATTTGGATTATGGCTATTAATGTTTTGAGTATAAATTTAATATTGGAATTAATTTGAACAAATATCAGCGTAAACTGGTATCACACTATCAAAATTTGTGCGATAATCAAATGTCATTGATCTAGTACCGATATTTAGGTATTTAAAATATTTCATCGATTTACATAACGCTTTGACACGATTTCCATTAATTTGGCAAATTTATTTCCTTTAGTTAATAGTATTTCACAAACCCTTTATTTTAAATTAGATTAATTTTATTAAAATAGAACTAATATCACCCAATTATATTAATGAAATTTAATTTAAATTAAATTAAACGATGCTGGCTGATTTTGGTTTTTGTTTTGAATTTTGCTATGATTAAATAGTTTTTATAGTGTTAATTTATTTAAAAGTTTTTAAACTAGCTACATAAAATTCACTATTACGCATTTTAATATATTTTTTCCGCTTCCTGATATTTTCTTGTTTATTTTGTACCTTTTATAATCTGCTGAATCTAAATATGAGCTTGGTTTAAACCTACCACCAATACGTTTTAAGGAAAGAAAAGTCGAATATAAAATATTAGAATCACAAATCGAAAAAAATACTGTTGGGTTTTTCGCCTGTTGTTAAACTGATTGGTTTCATGTTTGACGGTTCAAAAGTACCTCGCTGAGATGTTTGGGGTCCATTCGTCACTATACCGTTTTTTCATTTGAGCAAAGTGCTGATAAAATCTTTCCCCGTGTTCATCTTAAATGCCAGCATCCCTTTGTTCGATTTTCAACGCATAAATTTATTGAGGAGCAATAAAAGGCAGAATTCAGAGGGAGCTAAATCTGACAAAAAGGGTGGATGGATGCTGCAATAATTTATACTTGAATTCACTGATTTTTTAGGCTGTGTAGGAGGATGCATTGTATTCTTAAAAAATGTTTTTTAACCAAAATTTTAAAATAATAATATGAGTTTTCTCAGGTTTGTGGTTCGTCTTCAAACACCCATGGAGTCGAATTTTGTTTACGGCTAAAAAGTCATGCAATAATTTATCTACACTGGTATATTTAATGCCTTAAGGTGCTTATCCATTTAGCAAACCTGCCGCGCACGGCTTGTTCGTTATGGTTGTTGTTGTTGTTTCTTTGTTTTTGGCTTAGAAATCTAATTGGGTCAATTGCCAGTACTCCCCGTTCCAGACACAGCTTTCCCGGGCTTTGTCTAATGCGGGAGTCTCCAGTAAGACGGGTATGTGCCCCTGGTGGCTCCAGAAATTACGATTTGTTTTCTTGTTTTGCAATGATTTCATCGATACAAGGCACAAACAATGGCGATCCGACCAAGGACTGCTACTGGTATTACGTATAACCGCTTTCTGTCAGTACTGTCACTTAATGCTGAGCACGCAACCATCTTCCGCCATTGGGAAAATTCCTCGTGGGACCCCAAACAGAAAGGGACAGGTAGAGGAATCTTCGTTCACAGCGCTTAGCCCCAGAAGAAGGACTCCATCGTTTGGCGTGAGTTCTTCTTGATCCCCGAGGGTGAAAGCTGTTGATACGGTCCCTTAAACCGCCTTCCCGGAAAAAAACTGCCGGCCCGAGTAATGCAAAGCAGTCTTTTTTATCGCGAGCACTTCACTGGTCGGAGGTCAAACAGAAACCGTTCATTATGGTTTTCGTGGAAAGTGGATACCAATCGGTGCAAGCGGTAAAGTTAACACTACTCTAGTCCAACCATATCTAGAAAGATGCACTTGATATTTGGGGGACTCTACGGTTGACGAGTCAATTTTGTAGGACACATACTATTTTGATTAGTGGAAGCTTGAAAATGCCGCTTATCAAAAAATTTTCGTTGATAAAAAAAGTTAAAGGGTTCGTCAAAATGAAGCCGTTTGCCAAATTTCTGCTGGTTGGCAATACTTTTTTTAAGGGGTATTGTGGTCTATAACACAGCCCAACAGTCATTTTGGTGCCGGAGAAGTAAGAACTGAATTTATATATTTTTGATGCGCTGATTTCAGAAATATCTTCGTTTTTTTCGTAGCAGCTCTAGTTTTTAAGATAGGCTCTTATAGAATGGGACATTTTTTAAATTCTATAGATTTGAAGATATTACTATTACTATTAGTTTTACCAACAACAAAAAACAAAAAGTATTAATTAGGCTATTTATTTACATTACATTCATAAAATTTATATACACATACAAAAAAAGGAAAAAGCACCTAATAACACAAAAAATACAACTTCTTACTCATCACCAAAGAATTTTCTTTTATACGCCTTTCTAGCATGTGAGCCTTCAGAACAATCTCGCTGGAGGCTCCAACAATAGTCGGCCATCATATGACAATCCCATCTTCCCTGATAACGAGTTTCCATGGTTTTAATATCCTAATGGAATCTTTCTCCCTGTTCTTCACTGAAGTCGCCTAAGTTTTCTGGAAACCGATCTAAGTGACTGTGGAGGTAATGCTGCCTTATGATTTCCAAGAAAATTTTGAATTACTTCAACAAACGAACACCAAGCATTCATTTCAACTTCGTTCATCGATTTTGTGAATTCTGGATCTTTAACAAGCTGTCTTATCTGAGGACCATCAAATATTCCAGCTTTCAGTTTTTCTGTGCTTATTCCAGGAAATGCATGTGACAAGTATCCAAAACATTGTCCATCTTGATCTAAAGCTTTAACGAATTGCTTCATAAGCCCCAACTTGACATGCAAAGGTGGCAATATTATTTTTTCTCTTGCAACTAAAGGTTCGTTGATTACGTTTTGTTTTCCTTGAATTATGACATTTCTCAAAGGCCAATCTTTTTATCCCAATGCTGATTTTTTTGCCCTGCTGACCCAAAGACATAAAAAACAAGGATATTTGGTATATCCCTTTGCTGTCCAAGGAAAGTTTACCATTTTTAAATCCACACAAATCACCCACTGATGTTCTTCATATTTAATTTTTTCGGATAGTGATATTTTTAAAAGTAGAATACCGGGATTGTATTACCGTTGTGTAAAAGGACACATTTCAAACTACGCTTTGAACTGTCAATAAAAAGGCGCCATTCATCTGGTGTGTATTTTCATAAACCCATTTTTTCCAGTAGGCCTTTTATATCGTAACAGAAAACCAAGTTATTTTCTTGAGAGAAAAAGGGCAGCAAGTCTCTATCTCTTTTACGGTAAAATGTAATGTTAGTACCTGGATCTAGTAGATTCTTTTCTTTTAATCTAGAGGCAAGTAATTCAGAAGCCTCCTTGGATAGATTTAGGTTTCTAATAAGATCATTTAGTTCTTGTTGATTGAAACCTTGGGGACTTCCGACATCTGCTCGAAAATCACTGTCGTTATCGGATTGCAAAATTTCATCAGACGTTGAAGTTTCTGTGTCATCTTCTGGGAGTGTAGGAAGACTACTGAATGTTGGAATGGGTATTTCTTCAGAATGTGGTACTGGCCTTCTTGCTGAATTTAAGTCAGGATATGTCCATTTTTGTTTATTCTTACGATTAATGCCTTTAATATTGATACTACAAAAATAACAATCATCGTAATGGTTTTTTGCTTCTCTCCAAATCATTGGTACTCCAAACTTTAGGCAGTTCCTTTTTCCCATTGACCATTGCCGCAAATGTTCAACGCATGTTTTACATACTAAATGTGTAGCCCAAGATTTATCATGGTCTCCCAAGTGGACGCCAAAATATGCGAGATAAGTTCTTTTTACAAAGTCGGAAATAGATTTTCTGTTTTCTTTAAAAGTATATTCACCACATATAAAACAGAAAACGTCAGGTTGATTTAAGCAACCACGTCTACTTGTAGATGCCATAAGTTAAATTATTTTGTTTCGATACAACACTAACCACAATGAACTACAAACTGATATCACAATTTCACTTAATACTTATAAAGACTAACAGTAAAATGAACCGTGTAAGTGTATAAGTATACATAAAGAAACAACCCAGGTAGCGAAATTCGGTCGGGAGGGTTCGGCAGGTATCCGAAATTTGGGTTTTACGATCATGAGGATTTCCAAGTACCTAAATAAGGTAATTTAATTTGAATTTAGCCGGCCGCAAGATTTTGGTTTTGAGCAGTAAAAATATTTTATCATTATTTTTAGCTTTTTTATACTGTATAATCGATTACCAAAAAACTAGAGCTGCTACGAAAAATTGGAAGACATTTTTGAAATCAGCGCGTCAAACTTATTTAAAATCAGTTGTAAATTCTTCGGCACCAAATTTTTTTTTATTTTGTTGGGCTGTGTAATTATCATAAATATCAAGAAGGTAAAATTAAAGCTTAAACCTAGCAAAAAAGAGACGTCAATAAGTTTTACATATTTTCATGCTATGCAAACCAATTTCAGTTTAAATTAAATTTAATATAATGGATACGTATCTTGCAGTTGACTAATGCGGACATTCGGATTATGGCTATTCATGCTTTGAGTATAAATTTAATATTGAAATTAATTTGAACAAATGTCAGCGTAAACTGGTATCACACCATCAGAGTTTGTACGATAATCAAATGTCATTGATCCAGTACTAATATTGAGGTATTTGAAACATTTTATTTTTTTATATAACGCTTTGACACTATTTTCATTAATTTGGCAAATTTATTACCTCTAGTTAACGGTGTTTTACCCCTTTTTATAAATTAGATTAATTTTACTAAAACAGAACTAATATTACCGAATTATATTAATGAAATTTAATTTAAATAAAATTAAACGATTTAGGCTGATTTTAGTTAGTTTTGCATTTTGCCATTATTAAATTTGTTTTTATAAAGTTAATTTCATTTTAAAGCTTTTTAATTTGTTACTGAGAATACATATATAATGCATTTTCAGTTTTTTTATTGCCTTTTAATATTTTTTGGGTTTTTTGTGTCTAATATATTGTACTTAATCTAAATATGAGCTCGGTTTATACTTTTCATCCATTAGTTTTTAAAAAGGAAAAATATAAAATATAGCAAGGTTTAATTAAAAAAAAGTAATCTGTTCATTTTTTTTCGCATGTAATAAAAATATCGGTTTTACCTTTTTTCAGAAAAAAAAGAGAAAATCCATCGCGTTCCTTTATTCCGATTTAAGATAAATTGGTTAAATGTCATTTAAATGTGCAACATAATAAATGAAAAAGGAAATTACACCGTCAAAACTTATTGTAATTACCATAAACAAAAAACAACACTTTTTACAAAAAACAAGTTGTAGCTCTAAAAACTGTTCATTTTCATTTGAGAAAAACACCTCGTAAAGTAATCTTGACTACCAAATTTTTTGAACCAATGCAATGCATTTTTTATTGTTGTAACCAAGAAACTTTGAAGGTTTATAGAAGCCCAATACTATGGTCTATTCGATCGAAAAATTTCCGGCCCACTAAAAAATAACTGTCATGAGGGGCCCCCTCGATTCTGCGCAGTAACAAAATTCCCCAAAATATTGTAATGTGATGCTTACCTGCACACATTTTGTAGGTAGGCAACACATTATCTTTTGACAGTGTCGGAGTCCCGCGTTTATGTGCGACGGCGCGGTTTTTATGAAACCATAATGGCGCTGTGCCGTTGTCCCATAAACCCTTCCAAGCGAATTTTATGTTTTGTTGTCGTTTGCTCCGTATTAATTTCGATTGTTTAGCCTTGTGTGATTTTATTTTGTGGTTGCAAAAGTTTTTTGGATTGATAAAAACCTTTATATTTTAGTGATTACTGATTTATTAAATTGTGACTATAATTTTGTGTTTATTGTTTGTTACTTACAATATCGTAACAAAATGCCTAAAAGTTGTATGGTTTTGTCTTGCAAATCTAAGAGTAACATACCCGGAATACCCCTAATTAGAAAAACAAGCGCAGGTCAATTCAAATATCAGACCATAAACTAATCTTGAATTGGGGCTTAAAAAATCTTGTCCAGTTTAATGATCCAAGACACAGTCATGTTCGGTGTCGCGAAAAGAAGTTACTTAATCATTTTGGTGTTACTTTTAAGAACAACCTTAACTGACACAAAAACATTACATCTATAGCCTTAGATGCTTTAAAAAAGCTTGGATTTCTCTTTTGAGCCAGTAAGTATTTCTATCCATCTAATTTGTATACTCTGTATGTATTCTAATCAGACCATCTTTAGAATATTGTTCTCATGTCTGGGGCAATGGTATTTCCTACTTATCATTCATGATTCCATTCAAATAGACCTGTTCGTCTTATTAATGATCCCACGCTTACAGAAAAGCTTCCTTCTCTTTCCCACCGACAGGCTGGAGGAGATATGTTGCATTTTTATAGGTATTTTTACGGCTTCTGCTTCGAGGAGTTAGCAAGTATAATTCCTCTAATAGCTTCCAACAGAGCAACACATAGTGCCACTTTTATGCATTCTTTTACAGTCCAACTTAAGAGGCCCCAAACTTCCCACCTTCTTTGTTCCATCATCCCCACAGTGTCTAGACTAGAATCTGCCCGCAGAAGTTTTCTCTTCTCCAAATATTTAGGTCTGGTGTAGATAAACTCCCCTTAACCATACTAAAACCATATAAAAATTTTTTAAAAACTCTATATTTCTTGTTAAATTTGAAACACACACATGAAACTATCGTAAAATTTTGCTATCATATTAGTAAAACGGTAATCCTTTACTATATGAATGACAAACTAGTGCTTAAGGGCGTTATAATATATATATATATATATAGAAATATATATATATATATATATATATATATATATATATATATATATATATATATATATATATATATATTATATATATATATATATATATATATATATATATATTACGTAACAGTTACAATCGCATTAGCCGGAGCCCCCAAAATCTTGAAAACGTTCAATAGATTTTACGTAAGCTGGCTATGAAACAAATAGCATCGCCTTGACAACGCAAATGTTTGTATTATTATTTGTATTTTACTTAAAGTTTACATAATCTTCTGCTTTTATTTATAAAAAAACTAAACATAAAGTCGTAGAAAAGTATAGTAAATATGGTCCCATTACACTCTTTGAATTATCTCGCTCACTCGTACCGTAATTTTCTAAATCGTGTAATGGGCTTCATACACTCCCGGTATGTAATATACTATTTTCTACTCCTATATGTATGAACCTAATTACACACCGTCTACTTTATCAGTAAATCTCTAATTACAAACACTATACTGTAAGAAGCCAAACTGTGCGTAAGGGCAGTTACGTAATATATATATATATATATATATATATATATATATATATATATATATATATATATATATATATATATATATATTTACGTACAGTTCCACATCGCATTAGCCAGCCCTAATCTTAAAATTTAATAGATTTTATAAATGTATGAAACAAATACATCGCCTTGACAACGCAAATGTTTTATTATTATTTGTATTGTTACTTAAAGTTTAATAATCTTCTGCTTTATTTATAAAAAAACTAAACATATTATATATATAGTAAAACTCGTTAACCATTACAACTCTTGAATTACGTACTCGCTCACGCTCGTACCGTAATTTTGAAATCGTGTGTAATGGGCTCTTACATCTCGGTATGTAATATACTATTAAAAAATCGTGATGTCAATTATATTATCAAGATTTTTGGTAAAATACAAAACTTCCAAAAATATCAATCATTTAAATAGGAGGCTGTAAAATGGCGCCATCAGTTCTTTCCATCTTAAATTAGATGATATAAAATTTAATATTACATAGTAATTTTAAATATTCGATAATAGTTTCGTTTATTAACCAACAATGCAAAAAATATAAAAGGACACAGTGAACGTATAGTTAGTCTGATTTTGACATTTAATGATGTCAGCTTTATAAATGGTAACAAATAATTATAGAAGTCCGGACCTGACCTACGATTCATTGTGCAAACTCCGCGGGGCCGATTCCCCTATTCCCGCAGCCCTGCACGCCTGGACAATTTTGTTCTACAGCATTGGCCTTCTATACACCGTTAAACTTCCTTGGTTGTAACTTATTTTTTTAACCAATGCAATACATTTTTTAATGTGTTTTTGTTAAACGAAGATAAACAAATTACAGTATTTTACTTTTTAAATAAACAAATTAAAAGGGCATGTTTTAAATCCGGATTAGCTCCGCTTAGTATTTAATTTACTTCGCTTTTATTCGAGATGTAATAATTTAACTTAGCCCGTTCGCCTCTGTCGATCAGGCGTTGCCAATACGTGTGGTTAGCCCCTTGTGACGTAGATACCCTTTTCGCAAGAAAGTTTATATACGAATTTTAAATACTTGGAATTCTGTTTTAAAATTTCGTATAAAAAATATTTGGCAGAAGATTTTTAGCCAATATAAAAAATGTGTCTATATTACCACAATTCCTTTCATAAATAAATATTGTAATACCTAGATTTAAATTTCAAAATACCCATTTTCTTTTATATTCTCTAGAATTTTCTTTGTATTTCACACAATATGACATATTTCTTTCATTCTTCTTAGGTTACAATTTTATCATCTCTAGCAATATAGAGCGTTCCAAACTACGATTTGAAGCGACAGGTTGGAGGTCACGTATCGCCGCGCCGTCTGATAGAAACGGAATTTTTACAGTCTCCCAATTACGTTTTTCGCATCAACAGTTACAATAAAATTGAATAGATTTTTATAGTTTTGACAGTGTTGAGGATATTTGCTTTAAAAACCGATTGTGATATTGTATTAAAGGAAAAGGCTGTTTTCTTCGTAATTATTAAAATCTGAATGGTACATTGAACGAGTTAGTGTTGTTTGTAAAGAACGAAGAAAAAACGAAACACCTTATTATGACTATTGCAAACAAGAACGAACAGGAGAAAGAATAAAAAAAGATTGATAAATAAAGGGACATACATTTTTTAACTACAGTGTTTAGTTATTAACACGAAACATTAAAATGTGAAAGAACTTTTGTTTCGATTTTCACGCAATATAGCATGCGATTCGAAACGTATGCTTTTTTGTGGGAATCGACCGCAGTGGCGCGGAAATAGTGTATTTTTGCTCATGAAAATTGAAGGGAAACTCGCCGCCAATTACTGGGATCGTTTTTCTGGGACTAAGCACTGTAAGCGGTGAAGTCCTAGATCCCTGTCGTTTTTACTTTTTGTGTCGTGCACGAGCTTATCTTTCTATGGCGGAAAATTGGTTGCGCGCGCAGCTTGGAATGTTAGACTGACAGCAAGCTGATTTAAAATTTTAATACATTTTTATATTCCGCAAACAGAAAAACTATTATTAAACGATATTTATAAAACCCCCTGTGAAATTACAATGGAATATCCTATTTCTAAGTTGCTTTAGGTCGCCTTAAGAATCACATTTCCAAAAATTATAAAGATTTAGCAAATATATGTAAAGTTTAGGTCCGTTTTTCGGATACACCCAGTATAATTAAGAAATAACATATTATATATTTACGCAATACCAGTAGCAGTCCTAAGTTTGACAGTCTTTATTTTCCTTCATAATTTCAAACATTGTAAAAGTTGGGGTTTTTAAAAAAAAAAATCAAAATTTCTAGGGCCTACAGATCTCGACATGCAGACTTTCTACCGACAAAGCCTGGGAAAGCTCATTTTACGACATCACATGTGACTGAAAGGGATGAGCTAGCATCAAAGCCATAAACATAGCAGTTCAGTTTAAAATGTGGAAGTTTGAAGGAAAAGAAAAGATCTCTCCAGGCAACAGGTTTCACAGTCTAGACACTTCAGGGATTAAGAAACTAATACAGCGGCAAAATACCTATAAATGAGCCGCAGCTCATCGGTATAAAGAAGAAGTAAGATTCTTGTAAAAGTGTGGTCATTTATAAGGCAAATACCTCTTCTTTGTACGAAATTAAAAATAAATACTAAGAGTTATGAAAGACGTCATTTCCATGAAAACAATACTTCAAAAATAGCCTGATTTGGCCTACATACATAGTACATAGTAGGGGAGAAATACTTTCTGGCACGAAAGAGGTGTTGCAGTTGATATAATATTATTATGCCCATTAAGGAACTAAGGTTATTCTTAAAGGTAACGTCCACAAAGTTAAATGACTTTTTGTTCTGCAAAACTTGGCCACTCATAAGTAGAGATTTGGCAGTGACAGATTGTAATAGCGACTAAGATTGTGTTTTAGTCCAATATTAATTAAAAGTCCTGTGAAACAAATATCTGTATGGGATGGGATTAATCAGGAAAAGAAGAAGATCGTTGATGCAATTAATAAATAGAGTTGGTCCCCTAGTACTGAGACCTAGAACATCGTAGCATTAATTTGGTGAAAGCTAGAAGACTGATTATATACAATAACTGAATATGGTGGAATTTTGGAGCTATGGTCTGCATGGTCGAAAACGACAGTTTACTAAATTTTACTTAAATCGGTATAATACAGGATCAGTTACAACGAAATTGAAAAAAATCGCCAACATGAGTACCTTTAATTTGGAAGTTAGAGCAATTTTTTTTAAGAAAAAGAGTTTAAACAAAAATGTATGTCATAATCTGAAGTAGTTGCTCGTTAGTTTAATTTATAGTGTTTGAACATATTATCCTACAATAACCATAATAAATAATTTGAATTTTTTGATTCTTTAATAAAAATGTGTATTGCAATATCCATTATCTTTATGTCAAAGTTCCTTAACAGTTAGATGTTTGTTAAAAAAAATTGATAATGCGTCAGTATCTTCCTAAACACAAAAACTTCAGTTATATGATCATTTTTTCAAAGTCCATAGTTTGAATGTACGAGCTGTAACTACAAATAATGAAAAAAAAATTCCAAACAATGCATCTTAATAAAATTTTGCATTAATTTCAAAATTAAAGGTACTCCATAAGTAGCGATTTTTTCCATTTTCCTTGTAAGTGACCCTGTATAATACCGATTTGAGTAAAATTTAGGTTAACTATTGTTTTTGACCATGCAGACCATAATCCCCTCCCCCGATAATGATGCATTTGTCCTCTTCGGCCACCTATCATGGGACACTGTATATTATATTACATATAAAACATTTATGTTTTACCTATCTATTATTGATCTATAAACCTTAGAAACGGAATATGTTATATAGCAATAATACCTGCTATTCAAACAAAACCCCTTTAATGCCCGGGTAATATGGAAATTTTATTGCCTTTCCAATTTTTTTTTCTCTAAAAATAAAGATCAAGTTTTAAAAAAAAAATTTTTTCTTTTTTTAAAAAATACTAAAAATTAAAAATTTATTTCCAAAATAAAAATTACAATTTTTAAATGTCCCGGAAAATGTAGCTGATCCCACTATAGAATGGTCGGTGTTTTTTGTGATGGTAGGGGTGGTAGCACTAACGCTATTTTGATAGAAGAACAGTCCATTAAAGAATTTTTTAATAGTCGATACGGAATTAACCTCGGAATTAACTGAATTGGCAATCATTTTGGCTACTTTGTTTTTGGATGAAATACTTTCTTCTATTATCCTTCAGCTACTGAAAAAGCTTTTTTTCCCTTTCCCATGTTGTTTTAAACGTTTCAAAGAAGCACCTGCCTCAACAAGTGGTTGACGATGTGCGACGCAAACAGTGGCCGGTGTAAGCTTGTGCATTATCCAGTTTTAAAAATTTTGCGATCAATGTTGGGACGCTTCCTATGGTATTTTTTCCAATGGGTTGTACTGTACATCGACCCTTTCTATGGAAAAAAAAGAATCTTCGCTCCTTTATTCCAGCTGGTCTTAATGTTGTGTACTTTTTTTATTAAATTTAAAGGCCTAAACTTCTTCAATGATAGTAAAACTTTTTTGAAGTTGAAGTTTTAGTTTCTGGTACCTTTATAACCAAGACTGTTCCTCAATCTTCAATGTCATCAATGGTCATTTTGACCAACTCATCTCGTCTTAAACCCCAAAAACACCCATTACCAATATGACTTTTTGTAAAAGTAAATATCATCAGGAGCCTTCTTAATAAATTTTAATATTTGTTCTCCTTCCAAAATTTTGGGGTTCTTCGGGACGTATCCTTTACTTAACTTTTAAAAAAGATATGAGACGATGGTATTGCGAAATGTCTATATTTTCATAGACCATCAACGTAGACCTTAGGGTGGAATACTTGGTCAGAGAGTTCGGACTGTATTTTTCCGACTAAAAATAATAAAGTTTGTTAAACATATGTATTAAAATAAAATCAATAACTTACCAGTTCCAAATATCCATTAAAACGTTTTCGGTTATTTGAAGAATTGCGTTCGCATCTTTCCAAATACCAAATATGCCATACTCCCGATCATCCCGTTGCCTTGATTTAACTGGCAAAAGATTTTCGGTCGCTTTTATGGCCTTTTCTCTTATTTTTTTGTGGAATTTCTTCCTTTTTTGAGCAAATCGTTAAATAAAAAATGCCAACTGACTAACGGGACAGAAACTTTAAAGTCAAACTTAACCCAGTCATTATCTACTTACGTATAAAAGGTACAGGTGCAACTTATTTTTTATATTGCGAATAAATAATGTAATTAGTCATTGAAAAACTCTTTTTTGGGTAAAACATAAAGCATTGAGCAAAAGGGCTTTACTGGACTATAATGCCCATCAGGTCAAAATCGGCCCCTCGGGCTATTTGGGACCTTCAAATTATAGCCCCATAACGCCCTTGATACATAAATAGCTATTAAAATTCTTATTTTTTATAATTTTTTTACCAAAGATATTTAACATAAAAAAGTAACTTTTTTCACAAATCCTATTAAGTTTTTTTAAACCATTTTTGGGGAGTCCAATAAAAATTTCATTATATTTGGTTAGGATTATTACCTCTTCATATTGAAGCCCTAATCTCACAATGATATAAGTTGACTAATTGCGGACACTTTTATTTGTTTTTGCCTTGCGGAATAACTTTTAATCTAGATGAGAAATCAGGCTGTCGCTCTCTGCCACCTTTTATGTAAATTTCGGTTTTTATCTTGACAGAACAGCCCGGGGCGAGCGAATAATAGCTTATAAACTTCTTAGGAGTAGCTAACTGTCAAGTATCACACAGGGAATGACTTGTCTTTACGGATTTTATAATGTTTTGATAGAGTAGGTAGTTTCTGGTGGCAACCAAGTGTTTTTTCATAGAGTAGGTGATATAATAAACTCGTAATATGTGTAAACAGTAGAAGTTAAGATGAGTAGGACTGAGGATAATCGCCAGTTATATTTCAGTAATTTGTAAACATTAATCCTTCGAGTACAAAAAAAATCGGCGATCGGTTATTTATGAGTGTAATAAACGAATAAAAAATTATTCATTATTAACTCTCATTATTGCATAATTTTCTTTTAATAATAATATTGTTTTATTGTTATATAAGATCATACATCTTTTCGACAAAGCAGAATTAAATAAAACTATGATAATAACAAATATATATATATATATATATATATATATATATATATATATATATATATATATATATATATATATATATATATATATATATATATATATATATATATATATATATATATATATATTTATATATTTATATTTATTAAATTAAAAAAATATTTTTATATAAAATATATTTTAATTAATTATTTAATAATTATAAAAATAATAAAATAAAAAATTATTAAAATTATTTAAAAAATAAAATTATTATTTTAAAAAATATTATGTATATTTTAAATTATATAAAAATAAAATAAATATATTATAATATATATATAAAATAATTATATATTTAATATAATATAATATTATATATGTTATATATATTAATAATAAATATATTTTTATTATATTATATATTATATATATATATTATTATATAAAATATATATTTATTATATATAATTTATATATATAAATTTATTTTATAATAATTATTATTATAATAATTATAATTTATATATTTAATTATTTATTAATTTTTAATTTATATTTTATATTATATTATTATATATTTATATAATATATAATAATATTATTAATATATATAATAATATATATATATATATATATATATAATATATATATATATATTATATATATAATATATAATATATATATATATATATATATATATATATTATATATAAATTATATAATATTATATGAGGAATAAAAGACAATATAATGGTTGTATGCAATAAATCCATTCTAATTTATCTTCAAGGTATTCAGACAATATATAATAGGCCTCTCCTAATACTGACTTTTTGACAGACAATTTGAATTTATGAAAACTGCCCATATTTTTAGTACTTTTTGGAAACCCCAAATTAACATCCCAGATGACATAGGAATGCCAAAAAGAACTGAAGACCTGGGAGAACGCAACACGGTAACTCTCCTGTGGGTACCAGGACATTCACCAGAATCTGCCCTGGAGTGACCAAAACCACAGCACGAGGGCAATCCAGGGAATTAATCCGAAACAAACACGAGGAATACTGGGGGAACCTCAGTAGAATAAGACATGGAAAAAGCTTTATAAGGGGCTCATCTAAAAGTACGAAGGGAGAACTACTTAGACAAAGTTGGAAAAGACTTCGCATAATAGTAGGGTTGCCAACAGGGTACTATAACCTAAGAGGACACTTACACAAGATAGACTCATACAATGGGGACCCAAGTTGCAGAATGTGCGACGAAGGGAAAAAACATCCTACCATATCATGTGCAAGTATGAATCGTTGAATCACAAAAGACAGGCATTATTTGGGCAACTGAAAATGAGCCCACAGGAATATATCAACCAACCAGTCTAGGGGTTATACAGACTTGTAGAAGGAACAAGACTAATGGAAGGATTGATATAAAAGACAATGGGAGATTAGGCACAAAAAGCCCAAGAGGCTGCGCTGCCTCCGGTAGTTAATCAAGACGGCTCCCAGGGAAGAAGAAGAAGAAGAAACAAAATACAAGTAACGCAGCGTGCTATGGAGAGGTCAATGTTGGACGTCAGTCTTAGGGATCGAATCCCAAACAATGAAGTAAGGAGAAGGTCCGGTGTTGCGGATGCCATAAGAAGAATCACTACATTGAAATGGAACTGGGCTGGACACATCGCAAGTATGACAGATAATCGATGGACCAGAAGAATCTTTGAATGGAGACCGAGAAATAAGGCCTACCGAAGTAGGGGACTCCGCCAACAACATGGACCGATGAAATAAAATGCATCACACCGAACTGGATGCAGTCGGCGCAGTGCCGCTATGAGTGGAACAGATTACGAGAGACTTATGTTCAGCAGTCGACGCAATTGGGCTTATGATTGATGATGATGATGATGTTTGTAACTAACCTACATTTTTTAAAGATAGTTAGCTTCCAGGTTTTCTCTTCGCCATGATGTTTTTTAAAGCAATATTATTTCACTTCTTTTCGGTTCCTTTGAATATCAATCATGAAGAAAGGTTTTTCCTTAAAAGATTTTTCTTAACTTTGACCAACTCTTCTAGTTCATCTTTCTGAGCTCTACTACAATATTGTAGTGTTTATTTATAATAGTTCGAGCATTCTTATTTTTGAAAATAACACTCGATTTTGAAATACACATATTCGCAAATCGCCAGTAAACGTTTAAAATTTTATAGGTTATGTTTACTATTGCTTTTTTAAGAGCCTTTTACCATTCAATACTCTATATTTACACTGAATTAGAGATTAAGACTCGCATAACACTCAAGAATGTGAAACAAAACGAGAAATCAAGACTCATTTGAGAGATTTGTGATTTTTTTATCTTAGGACAATCCACAAAGGCTAAGGCCTAAATACTAACGTACCGTGGGTATCTGAGGTATGGTAATAGGGAGTTTATTCACACCAGACTTAAATATTTGGAGATTTGGATTAAAAGGGAACACTTATGCGTGTAGCAGGTTCCATAGTCTGGACACTCTAGGGATGAAGGAACGAACAAAGTAGAAAGTTCGGGCCTCTCAGAATTGCGACATTTTTTAGCTGTGACTAGAAAATGGACCTCCTATAAAAGGATTTCCGGGAACTTCTCTCACCATTTAACTATTAACACATTTTCTTATTAATATTAATTCGACGGTCTTAAAATAACAAATGGTAATTAGGTAGTATGGCTGTAGGCTTGTTACACACCACCGGACTGACTGACCAACAAACGAATAGCGGAGCGAAAATATATAAGAATAAGATAAATGTTTTTTGATGCCTTAAAAACCAATTTATTTAAAACAATTACATTCCATAACATAAATTTACTTTATTACGAAAATATGTTTGGCTAAAGGAACTGCAGTATATCTATATTGACATAGATCCAGATATAGATATAGATGGTTTTATAGAGCATATAACGAGGAAACTTTAAGTGCCATAGGGAGTAATATTGGGAAGATAATTCTGCTGTGTGCCATGTTTAATAGTTTCGGGATATATTGCTGTTTATTTAACTAGCGAAGGCAGAATAGTTTACAGTCGAAAATAAAACAAGTTAAAATTATATTGATGTTCATACATTAGACACTCATCACATCATTTTACCGTTATTATAATTCCAAAATCGTTTGTCACATCGCGTATAAATTTGTAGGTAAGATGTCAGTTTGTGGAACTAATAAAGTTATACTAAAAAAAGAATTTATTTAAATTAAATAAAAATAGAATCTATTTAAACATTTATTTTTTGATATGGGCAAACAAATATTTGTTTAAATAAATTTACCAATTTATTTAGAATGGTTGTCATTATTTATTTAAAACAAACAAATAGTTATTTTGTATTTATACCTCCTTACCAACAAGGAGTTATATGCAAATAAATATTTGTTATATGGAAAGAAGCTATTTACTTAAAGGAGCTTGTTACATATTTAAAATAAATAAAAATGTGATCTATTTAACGTTTTGGTTTTGGTTAAATATTTTTTTTACTAATTTTACATATTTATTTTTTACTTATAGTTCCTAGCCTTATTATTATGCGACATGATCCATTTTTTTTTCAGTTCCATGCTTCTGTCTCGAAGTTATTCAATTTGTGTATAAACAAAATAAACAATTTTAAAAGAAATCCCTAGCCTCACCAAATTACCCACGACGTGCACCAGTATGCATAAAAAAATTAGCGCTTTACTTAAACAACTTTTTCAGAACGTAACTATTAAATTTATAAAAAATGTAAAAAATAATAAAATAAAACCTTTATTCCAGAAAAAATGTTCTTGCAAAAATAATGCTTTGTCGGCTAATCGTAACAATATCTTTAGATTTCTGAGAGTATTATACAATGTGTCTAAAAATTGAGTGACATCTCTTGACATCAAAATTGGCCGATTTAAGCCAGCTTTGTTATAATTGAAAGTGCTTTATTTAACCAGTAGGGTGCCGTTAAAAATTTTAAGAAATGTTTTTTTTTAATATAGTCAGATACTATAACAAAGAGGTAGTCGTTAAACTGGGCTTGTACCTTGGGCCGGGTGTGTTGTACCTTGAGCCGCATTAAAAAAAATGATAAAAATTTGATTTTGTTAAAATATTATCTTTTATTAAATTAAAACTGCAATTAAACAGATTTATGAAAAAAATACAACTTAAAAATCACAAAACTTTTTAAGAAACTTAAAACTAAAAACTTACGCTTTTGTAGCCTAAGTCAAACTAAAATAAGAAGTAATAATTATTATTCTATGGAAAACCACAAAAAAACCTTTAAGAAGCTTAACAGATTTTTGTTAAAAAAACACATAACAATTTAAAAAAATCATAAAAACTTTTATAAAACTTAAAGGAAAAAAAGAAACTAAGAAACAAAACTACTGACATGTTAGCTCTTACAAATAAAATAAGTAAGTTCTTGAAACTTAAGGTTTTCTGACCTAAATTAAAATAAAATAAGAATTAATTATTAGACTATGTTGTAACCTGAGAAATCTACTCCAAATCTAAGCATTTGTCTCTGCCTCTCGGATAACCCGCCACTTTCTGGTTCTGGAGGAGTAAGAATGACATCAGCTTTATCCATGGCAAAAATGGTAAGGTCTCCTTTAAGAAATTTATTTGTGCTTCTAAACTTTTTTAAAAACTGAACGTGAAATTATTTGTCAATTTTCTTAATTTGAGCAACATAATGATGTAGCATGTTTTTAGCCCCAGAAATTTTTACAAGGACAAAGTCGTTTACTTTAAGACATCTGTCGGAATTAAATGTCTCTTCTGGATGATCAGGAAACTCCTCAGATATTTCGGAACTATCGGAATCAGAAAGGAAAGAGATATCCTCGTGTTCGGACGATTCGTTCTGGACTATCTTTTTTCTTTTTTGGTTATATTTCTCATTGTTCCTTTACTTTTGTTTAAAGAAATGTTTCTTTGCTTCTCAATTTTCTTTTGTTCTGTCAGTAGCTCGGAGATTGAGGTCAAATACCTTGCCAAACATTGTTTTTCTTCATTACGGAAAATCTGATTCACTGCGCATTTTTTAAACGAACCGTAATTTTCACCAGGAGCCAAAAATCGTGGCAAAGTAGCTCGGCTTACGTTGTACTCCTTGCAAGCTTCTCGGTTGGCTCAAATCGCCATTTTTGACAGCTTCGCTCTTTCTAAATTTTCTGGGTCTGCTGCTCTTTGTTTCAGTTTTGCTCCTCGGCATCTGTATAGAAAAAAAATGCAATAAAATTTAAAAAGTTTCGAAGTGTACCTTGGGCCATCTCAAGGTGCTGTACCTTGGGCCGGCCCAAGGTACAACACTCTCAGTGGCTCAAGGTACAATGCGGTGCAACAAAGCGAAAAAATATCAACATAACCTAAAAAATGCAATGTTATTTTACAAAAACATTACTAAAATTGTCCTAGCAAATGAGCATTTTTATTATATAAAAAGTCTGAATAAAAGATAAAACCTAACAATACAAGGAGGAAAATTGTAATTGATAAAATACTTACTTTTTAGCGAAAAAAACAACAATTCTTCGTAAAAAAATCCAGCTGCCGACATCTCGGCTATCACTAACTCATAAGGGCGCATATCCTCGATTTTTCTGTGACACGGTTGCCAAGTTTAAATTTTAACGGGACACAGGAAAAACGGTAGTGGCCCGAAGTATAAGCCGGCACAAGGTACGAGACCTTCCCCTACAATTATTTTTAATTACAAATATTAACCAAACAATAATTATTAAAATGAATTGCAAGAAGTAATTTTTTATTATTATTTGTATATATCACCAAGTCCTTAAAAAAGTGTAAATATGCAAAACTCGCAAAAACGTCGACTCGCTTCTATGAAACAGGCGCGTGTTGCCAATTTTTTTAAAACCTTGAAAGGTAAATATTTCAAAACAGTTAACTTTTGACTCATATGTTTTTGGTTTTTCGACTTTCGACCACTATCGCCCATTAAAATCGGCAATTATACTTTTACAACCTGCATAGTCCCAGAAAAGTTTTAATTTGTTAAACCAGTACAATGGCGTTAAAAAGTTAAACAAACAACGCGAAACACCTTGATTCACACCCAGAAACCGACTAGCCATCCGCTCACCTCAAAACGTTTTCGCGCAAAAAGTTTCACGAAACGGTTGCACATATAATTTTCGCTTAGTGGAAATCCAGCTTAAGGAATGGGACTTAAAATTAATATTTTTTTAATGGGACACCTTATTTATTGGTTCGTTTTTAAAAGCATTTGACTTTATTTAATATGATTTAATTCAAAGTATTGAGTCTTTATTTTTAGTTGCAAGAGAAATAATTTATTTGGTTTGTTAAAAACAAAATATTGACTTTGATAGATAAATAACAGTATATTCTCAGATATACCGCAACAAAAATATTATTTTTGGACATCTAACTACTTTGAAATGTCTTAAAATACTAAAAACATAAATAGATATCTTGTTTTGTTATTAAAATATTTTAACCGATGCCTTTACATGCTACAAGGACTTTTATTTCCGGACAATCCATAAACGTTTGTCATGTTGAAACAACTCATAAATCATTAGGATAATTTTGCAGTTCTCATGTAAAAGAAACAACTTTATAGTTTCTTTTCTTTGGAATGTTGTATGTCGTATGTCACAAAAACGAACTATGTTTGTTTTACCGTCATGTTACCATAAACGAGGTAATTAAAAAAACATTCGTAAAAATAGAATTGTATTCCTTATATGTTACTAGAAGCATATCTCTTTAAAAATTTGTCAATTTTGACTTTTCTGCCAATTTTTGTAAATCGCTCTTTTTTACCTTGTTTTACTTTTAATTACTATAAATGAAAGCAAAAGGTAAAAGAAATTATTTATATTTTATAAAAACCAACAAATTAATAAGTTAATAAACAATTTAATAAATTTAAACAGACTTAAATATCCTTCCAAACAAATTTAATATTTTATTGCGGCCCCGTTTTTGTAAGAAAGAGTTTAGCCTTTCAGGCATCGAATGGACCAAAGCCCGGGCGTTGGTGTTGTCTAGATTTCCTCTTAACTAATTTCACGCCTCTAAAATTTTATCTCTAAGTTCGTTTACATTTTGCGGCCTAAACTCATTTTCCTTATTTATTTTTTTAACTAATAAGCCCCAAACATTTTCAATAACATTTAAATCCGGACGACGTGCGGGCCTCGGTAAAACCATGATACGCTGCTTTTCCATCCATTCATCGACTTGCCGGCTGTATGAACGGAACACTTATCTTGCTGTGAGATAAAATTTCTGTCCGGAAATCGATCCAGTACAGAAGAAAGCATGATATTCCGCAGTAAATCTATATATACCTCCGCTTTGAACCTTCCTTCGATTAGACAAACATTTACCGAAAATCGTCTACTACTTCTGTCCTTTTGGGTATATTTTTCATCAAATCGTGTTCCTTAAGGCCTGTATGTGTATATCTTTAGTATCCCATTGTAGCACAACTAAAACACTTTTTCATCGGTGAATGTTATATTTTCCCAAAAAATCGGAGGCTCCAAGTAAAATTGTAGAGCAAATCCAATGCGTTGTTCTTTATTTGCATTTGTTAAAAATGGTTTTAGGGCTGCCAGGTAGGCAGCGCAATTCGGATATTTGCCTTATTCTTTGACGTGCCGTTCTAACCGATGCTGGGAAATTACTTTCCGTTTTTGCTGTAACCACAGATTTAAATGGTTGGTTTCTTAAAACATTAACCAAATTATTGTCTTGTTCTTGATTTGATAGTTTGAGGCGACCATTTCCAGCTCTTCTTCCAAATAAGTGTATTTCCTGCCATTTTTTTAACAAAAACATCCCTTTGTGGCCAATCTCTCTGCTCAATATAATGAATAATTAATACTTTTTGATCTAAAGTTGAGTTTGGCATTTTAAAAAATATTTTTAGAAACTGACAACGAGCACCTGATTCTTTATTAGGTTTTTCAACAGGTATTTATATTCAGTAGAAGGTGGCGTAAGCCTATTTTACGAAAGGGAAAAAAATTGCCCAAGATTTAATGGCCGTTACTGTACAATTGGAGCTTAAGCTATGGTTCTATCTATATGTGGCCGATATCCTTACGCAGGGATCATTTAAAAATAAAAATATTTTCATCTCCAAAAACAAATATATTTTTCTATAAAATAAAATTATTGTTGTTAAATTACTTACCTACTTCTGGTTATATTTTAAATTTTTTAACATGTTTCAAAATTATATAATAATAGGACTATTTCATTCTTTTTATTAAAATTATGAATCTAAACACAACCTTATTTTATTTCCAATTATGGTCACACCAAACTATGTCTGCACTTTTATTAAGATTTAGTTTTCTGCTGCATGGTAAGTAAATAAATACCTAACACCGAGTAACACAAAAATTCATAAACTAAGATATCCTATATTTTTTCTACAATATTTATTGTTCTATTTTTGAAAACCGTCCAGTTGTAAAATAATCCACCGAATAACAAAAATCCAAACGGAATTTTCGCAGGACAACAAAGAAACTCGGCGTCCAAATCTGTGCCAATAATCCTGCTAATAAAACAAGCTGGAGCTAGAAAACCATTAAAGGAATCGGCGATTATCTGTATTGATTTTCTGTCTGATCTGGTATCGTTTCATTCCCCGAGAAAATCCAGACGATTGTCCAGCATTTTAGCTTTCTTTCTGTTGCTTTGATTTTATAATCACTGCAACAATTTAACAAATAAAACTTTTCAATTTTGTTAAGATTTTACTGAAACTTTAATAAACACAATATTAAATATAAATAAAGTCGGAATTATATCCATTTGTAATGACGTCATTTTGTTTTATCTTTGTTTAGTATATTTCAAATAGGCGGTGAAAACAAACTTTTAAAAAAAATGGTGTCAGATGATTATTTATTTTTATATTTTTGGTCATGTTAAGTATAGACAGAGAGTTTCAAAGCTGGTGGGTACAAACACCAGGTCAACGACAGGCAAAGCAGTTCATTAAGACCTGCTCGGCCAAGGTTACTTCGGACCTACTGAGCCACAGTCGTAAGGTAGTAAGGATAACGGTAGGTCAACTAACAGGACATTGCAAACTCAACAAGCACCTGGAAAAAATAGGCCTGGTGGAGGATAGCCTGTGTAGGTTCTGCCAGGAGGCTGAAGAAACAGCCGCACATGTGTGGTGCCACTATGTACCACTATGTAGGCTTAGGTTTACTAGACTTGGTGAGAAAAAGCCAAAACCGGCAAGATATATGGAGTGGCCAGTGTCAAGACTCTGGAGTCTAGTTAAGAAGACGGGCCAGGACAAGGTACTCTAAAGAATGATGGAAAAACCACAATAAATCTGGTAAGGTTGCAGTGGTAGAGGTCATTTTTTTTCTTGCCATCTCCGCTCAAATAATCTAATCTAATCTAATATTAAGTATCCCTCACTGTTTATCAAAAACATTGGTGTGTGTTGTTGAAAGTTATTTTGAGAAATTTTAAATAATGCCGAGGAAAAGATATAATAGGCTTAAAGACAATCGCAGCTGATAATGTTATATATTTTAGTTTTTTTCAACTGGAAAAGTAACAAGTCGAAATGGCAGTACAAATTGTATTACAGCAAACCGCAGATGCAACAAAATTGAGCCCAACAACGATCGCTAATATAAGGAAGAATAGGATAAAATCAGACCAGGATTACGCTTCTAGTATGTCTTCCAAGCGAAAGACCGCAAAAACCAAAATGACAACATAGTATTTGAAAACTATAATTCGGGACACAATTTATTCTATGTACCCCAGAAATAAATATGTTATATTGGCAACAATAAGACAAAAGTTTATGAAAGAAATTAAATATTTTGAGTATTTTATCGACTCATTAAGAAAAAGAAAATTTAAAAATATAGGTTCGGGTAAAAAAAATCAAATAATAGAACATGTTTGATAGACTTGCCAAATAATGTTCATAAAAGAATTAATTTTTTAAGGGAGTAAACCAAAAATAGAAATTTAGGTCCAAAGGGTTTTACTCAAGTTTTTATTGACGAAACGTGGAGCTTTAGCAAGGAAGCATTTTGTAATAGCTGGCAAGATGACCAAGCAGCTTCATCAGCTGTTTTTGTTCATTATTCATGATTAATCAAAAGTTTAGACGAATGTAAAAATTATAATATACTGCTTTTGTTAATTTCTGAACGTAATGACGTAATTACAATTGGGTATAATTCCGACTTTAGATAAAAGTATGAGATTTCAAATTTGACTAAATATACCTTATATTAATCTACAAAAAGAAGATTTGCTAATGAAACTTAGATTTTTCTCTGAGGGGTCAACAAAAAAAACTTTTTTTTGCAAAGACCAAAATAAAAAAATATCCTTACTAAAATGTTTTTCTTGGAGCCAATAGCATCTGGTATACATATATTTTGTGTGGGTCCCATGTCTTACTTCTTATATATATATTTTTTTAATCCTAGAGCTGCCATCCACTGAAAGTAGCAATTAAAAATACAGTAATAATTGTGTCGAAAGTTGCCTCCTCTCCGATTTTGACCAAATTTGGTATACGGGGGTTTTTTGATGTGGGGATTACGAATCTGAATTATAAAATATTTTTTGGCAACGTTTCGTTTTCGAGATATTTATCATTAAAGTTGAAAATCAAACTAACCTTATTTACACTATTCCTCCTTCTTTTTGTACAGAATTCTTAATTTTTTCACTAAATTGGCACACAATATGTCACAAAGACCTTTTAAAAACTTGTTTTTGTATTTATTTTACACCTTTTTTCCATTCAGTTACCGCTTCACAGGCCGCAACATGGCTGCAACCATGCAACCATGTACACAGGGATTTTATCAGCAAATATGGCAGCTGCCTTTGAACTTGAAAGTTCGCAATTTAATGGAATAAAGGTGTAAAATTAATAAAAATACAAGGTTTTAAAGGATGTTTATAAAATATTGTGTGCCTTTTTAGTGTAAAAATCAAGAATTATATACAAAAATAAGGAGGGTATAGTGAAAATGAGGTTAGTTTGATTTTCAACTTTGATGATGAATATCTTGAAAACGAAACGTTGCCAAAAAATATTGTTTTAGATTCATAATCAGCGCTCCAAAAAATACTAATGGATGAATTGAAACATTTTTCCAAAAAATAAATTTATTGAATTTCTTTCAAGCTACAGACTTGCACTGTACATAATTTTCTAAAAATAAGTATAACTGATACTGACGTACCTATTATTAAAACTTAGTCATTATTCCTGAATGCTGACATAAAAAGCTGTCTAAAAACTTTACTGCCATAAGAAAGGAGCAGTTTTTTAAACTTTACTGTGAAGCATACCTTTTCAAAAATGGCTCACTCGGACTTGTAGGTTTAAAGGCTTGCAGACTATTCAGAATTAGCAGGAAAAGCAGCTAAATTTTTATTTTCTTTTACGTCAATCTACTTATGTAAAACAGAATTTCCTTCACTTGTGTATATTAAAAATAGGTATCAAGGTAAACTTAAAAGTGTGGAAAGTGATCTCTGTTTGAGACTTAGCCATGTTAAACTACATATTGCCAATTGCCTAAAACACCGAGCTTAGCATTCTCATTAATATTTTTCATTTTACAGTACTCGAATATGGTGTAACTCTTTTTATGTTTGAAAATATTGGGTGTGACCAGAAATCTAGTAACTTTGTTAGTTAATATTGTATTTACTTTTGAATTGTATATACCAGAGTTTTATTAAACTTTTGTTTTATTGTCTTCTTCTGTCCATATTATATGGCTCAATGTCTTGAACTTTGAAAATATTGTATTGTTTAAATGTTAGGTTAGGTCACTTCGTTTTTAGCTTTGTCAATGAGAATTTTCTTGTACAATAAAGCATATTTATTAATATTAATATTAGGTGAAATTAAAACTGCGAATAATTTATTAAAATTAATATTTTAGACGTTGACTAGTCATGTAAATTCCATATGATATGACATTAATATGACATGCCCACCGCTAAGTGGGTACGACTAAGATTTACGTCTTGCCAAGTAGTACACCTAGAAAAAAGGTTGGAAAACGCTGTTGTCGACTAACAACAACAACAACAACTGGACCAACTTTGGGAAACCCCCCCCATTTGAAAAATAAAAAAAATGTTTTAAATCCTTACTTCAAATCAATAAAACACAATATTTTCAACGTTTCCTTGATGTAAAAAGTCTGTATACAAACGTACAGTAGAAAAATCGTTAAACCTTATTCGAGTTAAGCTTACCGAATATAAAACACTACCCTGCCGCTGGATGAATTGATGGATTGTTGGAGCTGTGCCTCAGTAGTTCTTACTTTCAAGTGAAACATGAGTACTATGCGCAGGATGATGGACTTCCCACGGGTTTATCGCTCTCCCCAGTGATAGCAAATATTTATATGAAATGGTTTGAAAAACACGCAATTAAAACTGCACTAATCAAACCAAAAGTTTGATATGTTGACGACACTTTTATGGTATGGACAGGTACCGACGAAGAACTTAAAGGTTTCTTAAAACATCTAAAATGCCTCCAACCTTCTATCAAATTCACAATGGAGAAGAGCAAAATTCGGCTCTACCTTTTCTTGACGTTCTAGTCAAACGAAATAATGGACGTATACAAACCTGGCTATACAGAAAACCTACCCACACTGGACAATATTTACACCAGAATTCTAATCACTGTAACAAAACAAAACTAAAGTCATACGTACTCTATATAACCGCGCAGCGACTTTATGTAACAGTAAGGTGCAAGATGAAATAAGTAATATAACTAATGGATACAGTAAGAGACTGGTAAGAAAAACAATCGATAAATATCAAAATAAGACACAAAAAGCTCTAATTTGAACAATACTCCTAATATGTATGACAATTCCATATAATAAAGAAACTTTGGAAAAGTTCCGCAGAATCGGAAATAAGTATAATAATAAAACGGCATTTAAATCTCAAACCACTCTAAGCAGTATTCTTACTAAGACGAGACCGGACAACAATGTTTCAAATAATGACTGTATCTACCAAATTCCCTGTGAATGTGGTAAGGTATACATTGAGAAAACGAAAAGATCACTTGAAAATAGAGTTAAAGAATACAAAAAACATACGGAACGAGGTGAAACGTCGAAATCAAGGATTGCCAAACACGCTTGGTCAAAACAACAACGCATACAATGGTCGGAAGCCAAAATTATAAATAATAAACCCACCGGAACAAAAGAAAATTTAAAAAGTTGTAATTACTATATAAACCAAAATGTTTTTAGCCAGCCTGGCATCGATATTCTGAATATCTGGCAGCCGTTGCTGAACAGAGAAAAATTGGTCAAGCTTCGGTGAACAACGTATATGAGTCGTAGCCAAGGAAGTTTAAAGGCGTATGGAAGCCCAATGCTATGGCCCATTCGATCAAAAAATGTCCAGCCCAGTATGAAAATAACTGTCAGAGTTGGCCCCGCCGATTCTGCGCAATAACAAAATTCCACGAAATAATTTAATGTGTTTCCTACTTACACACTGATAAATCAGTGTGTAGTTAGGCAACACATTATACTTTTATGAGAGCCGTAATGGTCTTAGGTTGTCTTAAGTTTTTGGTGTAAGGGCGCGCGCGGCGCGTATGAAACTATATTCGCGCTGTATCGTCAACCGTCGTCGTCTCATCATTCGTCATTTTCGTTGTGGTTTGTGCCCTTTGCGCCGATTATTTTGCTTTGTGTGAGTACCTATATTTTGTGGGTGCAGAAGTTTTTTGGATTAATAAAAACCTTATTATTTTAGTGATTAGTGTTTATTAATTTGGGACTATAATTTTGTGTTTGTTACTTATCGGCGATGATGATCGCGTTGTTAAATTTAGCAATGGACTTAGCAATTGTTAAAAGTTAACAACGGTTTAGAATGTTTAATAAAATGTCAGATTTTGACAGGTTTCCTACTAAACCGTTGTTAACTTTTAACAATTGCTAAGTGCATCGCTAAATTTAACAATGCAATCATCACTCGGCCGATATATCGTAACAAAATGATTAGAGGTTATATGGTTTTGTCTTGCAAATCCAAGGGTAACATACCCGGCATTTTTTACTTTTGGTAAGTATTTCTTATATTTAAATTAGGTGCTTCTTATAAGACGTAACGAGGTAACCGAAAAAATAATAATATATCAATTAAGAATAAAAAAATAATGAAAATTTCATGGGAACTAGCAGTGGGAAAAGTAAGGCAATCTTAACTATCTTTTAGATGATTTCCACAATGTTTGTGTATTTCTGTGGATTATTAAAAAAATAAGGTTTACATTTAGGTACTTTTATTTCATTTAATTATTTAGTACATTCTTTTAAAGGATCAAAATTAATAATTACTGGGCAGACCAGGCAAATTTTAATATATACAGGTCCCTCTAATTGAATGAAAGAAAGTACAATTTTATGCTAAAGTTCCTATTTGCTTTTTCTGTATTTGTTTAGGAAGAAATTAGATTTTTGGTTTCTTAAACTTACATTATCAAATTTTTAAGCTCGACATACTGTAGACACATAATATTTAACGGATAATGTTACAATGGATACCTAGGTACCAAAGGTTACTAAACATTTTTAACCACTGTTATTCTGTCTCATAAATGTTTGTTATTAGTGAAAAGTATATGCCTAAAAAGCAGTTATAAAAATTTTCACTTTTTAATGAACAACCCGAACCTTAGGATTAGATTAAACCCCATCACACTATCTTGCCCTTCTTTTATCACAAAATTGGTGATAAGTACATGAAACTATCATACAATATTTGAAATTTATTTTAAAACATCTTGTTTTTATTTATTTACAAAGATTTTTGGTAAAAATATAAAACTCACAAAAATATCGACCATTTAAATATAAGGCTTCTTTTCAAATTATATCAGATGATATAAAAACCAATATTACACAATAATTTTACATATTCTATGGTAGTATCATTTAATAACCAAAAATTTGTGCAAAAAATAAAACAAAAAACAGTGAATGCTTGAATTTGACATTTGATGATGTCAACTTTATAGATAGTAACAAAGAATTATGGAAGTCCGGCTCTGACCAACTATTCATTGCGCAAACTCCGCTGGGCCAACCCCCCTATTTCCGCTGCCCTGCACGCCTGGACAATTTTGTTATACAGTATTGGGCTTCCATACACCTTTAAACTTCCTTGGTCGTAGCTTTGAAGAATAGTTTTTAGTTATCATTTGAAAACGGTTGGTGATACATCACTAACCGAAACGTTTTGTATGAATTAAGAAATAAAGACAATGGAAGTCCAAGATTTTAGTTTTATTAATACAATATTGTCAAATTTCGATTCTATATATTAAACCGCTTTTAAGCAGTGACTTTATGGTTAGTTATGGCAAGCTCGGTATATTCATTTTTCTATTTCCATGCATATTACTTTTATATATTCTCTTATAAATTTCTAGATTTTTTGACCATTCCTTTTTTTTAAACACTGCAAAAGCTGTTAAAGCAATCCAAACAATTACTCTAAAAATAAAAAGGCTTTTCACTCAATAAAAACAAGAAGAGCCATAACGGCAAATGATTCCTAAAAACTTTAGTAACATTAAAACTTTAAACTGTTTTAAAAGGGCAACTGTTACGGATAAAGACTTTTATGATGAGAACATTTTTATTGTTATTGTTGCTGTAATAATGTCTATTTGTATTTCAGGGTTTGTAACTCGCTTTTCACTAATTAATTTTTTTCTATTTATTTTAACTGAGGTAAAAAAGAAGGTAAACAAGTATTTTTTACTATATATTTTATCAGTTTTATGTTTACATGTACAGGGTGGTAACTTTTCGATGGTTTTTCAGGGTATTGGAAAAACCAGCAGAGCAAATCTGATGGCATATTTTTGAGTTCTATTTTTAAAACAGGTGCAACGGTGAAAACAGGTCGCAGCTAACTTGATTTGTTTTGGAGATACAGATGCCTAAGTACTAACGTACCGTGGGTGTCTTAAGTGTGGTGAGAGGGAGTTTGTAAGTAACTGTAAAAGGGTGCATAAAAGTTGCACCACGTGTTGCTCCGCTGGGAGCTGCCAAAGAAGGAATTATACTGGCTAACTCCTCCGAGCAGAAGCCGTGAAAATACATATAGAAAAGCGACAGATCCCCTACAGCTCAACGGTGGGCAAAAAGAGGAAGCCTTTCTGTAAGCGTGGGATCATTAATAAGACGAACGGCTCTTCTTTGAATGGAGTCCCATGATAAGTGTTGTAGGGGACGCCATTCCCCAGTAATGAGAACAATATTTTAAAGAGTATACAGATTGGAAGAAAATAAATACTTTCTTGCTCGAAAGAGAAATTCAAGCTTTTTTGAAGCTGCCGAGGCTATGGATGTAATGTGCTTGTGCCAGTTGAGGTTATTCTCAAAAGTAAGGCCGACAAGATTAAACGACTCTTTGTTCTGCAGAACTTGGCCGCTCATATGTAACGCATGAGCATTGGCAGACTTTTTCCGCGACATCGAATATGACTGGGTTTTCGAGGCATTAAATTGAACAAGATTTTTTGCGCCCCAAACCAAGATAAGTTTGAGGTCTTGTGAAAGAGATATCTGCATTGACCTGCGCTTGTTTTCCAAATCAGAATTACATGGTGGCTTAAAAAATTGGACACTAGAGTGGAGGGTGCTAACATTAGCAAAATAATTTATGGAATTGATTGTGGAAGAGAGAAAATCGTTAATGTGTAGAAGAAAGAACGTAGGTACCAGCACTGAGCCCTGGGGCACCCCAGTATTAATTTGGTAGAAGCTGGAAGAATGACCATCTACAGTAACTGGTATACGTCAATTAGAAAGGAAACTGAAGAGCCAAAAGCAAAGCTTAGGTGGAAGACCGTAAGAGAGAAGTTTTTTAAGAAGCCCGTCATGCCACACCTGATCGAAAGCTTTGGATATGTCAAGAGCAACGATTTGGGATTCACCAAGAAACTCAAGGGACTTGTTTCAGTTGTGTGACACAAAGGAAAGAAGATCAGCTGTGGATTTTCTGTGACGGCATCCATACTATCTATCATGTAAGATCTTTTATTTTTTCAAAAACTTTGGGTTGGGAATTGATAAATTTTTCCATTACTTTGCAAACAACAGAAAGAAGAGATATACTTCTATAGTTAGAAGGGAGAGTTTTGGATCCTTTTTTGGGGACAGGTTTCACACGTGCAGCTTTCCAACAGCAACAAACAAATTTTAGCATGTATTTTCGGTTGTTAATACAGTTAAAAAAAGGTAAAAAAGAAGTTTTTTGTAGAATCTTACGTAAAATTAAGTGGCGTACCATTTTTTTTATCGGTTACAGTTTTGAAGATATAATGCCAAGTTGCTTTTTTTAAATGGGGCATTCTGTATATCATTCCACTATTCGTTGCAGCATAAAATTGCCCCAATATTAATGCTATACACTTTATACTTATTTTTAAGAAGAAAAGAAGTTTTTTGTAAAAAAAACAAATTAATGAAAAAAAGTTAAGTCTGTGCATAGGATTTAAATTTTGCACTTCCTGTATAAGAGTTTATATTTAGTATTATTTTTTTATTATCTGGTTTTAATTATCAAAAAAAGGAATCGACTTACGAATCCGGATCCTCGTAAAAAAATTGAATTACCAATACGAATCACGATTCCTTTTTTAAGGAAAAAGGAATTAACTACAGGGAATTGATTCCTATTTGTCGGATCACGAATGCGGATCATCTTTAGTTTTCATACTTACAAATGGTTACTACGATACGAATGATAATACCCAATCCAGCTTATGAATCAAGCGTTAAAGATTTTAGCACAGACCCAAGCCGTGAAATGTAATTTTAGGCTCATTTTAAAGTGCTGTAGATCTTAAATAAATTAGTTTTTGATAAATATTTTTCCAATTTGAATATGTTATTTTTTAGATAAAACTACCCTTAAATAAAACATTTTTTCGAATTGTATTCCAAAACTTGCAATGCAAGATCTTCGTAAGTTTTTTTAAATGTGATTCTTAAGGTAACCTTAAGCAACTTACAAATGGGACATCTTATTGTAACTTTACAGGAAGTTTTACAAGTACCGTTAAATAATTTCTATTCTTGCGGAATACAAAAATGTATTAAAATTGTAAATTCATTTTTGTAAGACATCCTGAATAGTTTTATTAAAATGTTCCATTTAAAAGTCCCTTAGGGTTATCTTAGGGATAACAAAATTAAAAAATGATGAGGATCAAGCAATCAAAACTTTTAGGAGCAAACGCAAGTATAGTTTATGCACCTTTTTGGGTACACTCCATATGGTTAGTAAAAAAATGTTTCATTGAAATGTTGTTTCTCTGATCCTGAAAAACAACATATTTTGGTTAAAAATCACATGTTAGGTGTGTTTCCCTATTTAAAGATTTTAATTTGCAAATGTTTTAAAATTCTTTATCGTTATTTCTGAAAATTAATGTGATGCTGATCAAGAATCTTAGGTAATTTAAAAATATAAACTGGAATATAATGTAAAAACTGTGAACAATTTGTTTACTAAATTAAAAGACAAACTTTCTGATGAATATCTGTCGTGGGTGGTATATTATGGTATACCTTGCAAAGAATGTGAAAACACCTTCTACATAGGTCAAACAAAACAATACTAACGAGAACGCATCAAACAACATATGAATGACTGCCGGAAACAATATAAAACCGAAGTTACTGCTCTAAGCCTTCACCATAAAAATACAGGGCATGAGTTCGATTTTAATAACGTAATTATCTTTGATCGAGAACACAATTATTTAAAGCGTAATATCGGTGAAATGATATATATTAAATTAAACAATTTAATAAATTTTAGGACTGATACCAATGATTTGGGTGTTTCGTATTCCGCGATTTTAAATAAGTATATAGTATAAGTATAGAGCACAGTTTCAACAAAGCTTAATTAAGAAAACATCTACTTGATTATAAAGTATTGTGTATTAGCTTACTTTTTATTACATGTATGAATGTTAGTGGATGCAACTGCCAAACTTTGTGAGGTGCCTTGGAAAAAGTTTTGTGAAACAACTGTTGATACCTTTATTATAAACCAACTTTTGAGAAGTTCCCACTGGCAGCTGTTAAAATTGTTTATTTTTTTAAAACTATTTTAACAAGAATTTTTGTGCAGCTATTGTGGTTTTTCCTCATAATATGGAACTTTCCTATTTTTCAAAATTGAATATTAATTTTTTTTAAAGGCATAAGAACCTCGTAGAGTATTGGTAGGTGTATTTAATTATTAATTTTAATGTTGTAACTGTGGTTTTTTAAATTTTAAATGTTTATGTGATGTTGATTTTTTGTGTTGACGTTTTGGCATAAGGACGGGGGCTTTACCTTGTCGCCTGGTCTTTGGAATTCAGCTCTGCCAATTGTTCTTAAAGTAGTTATTATATATATATATATATATATATATATATATATATATATATATATATATATATATATATATATATATATATATTATATATATATATATATATATATATATATATATATATATATATATGTATATATATAAATATAGCTCTGGGGTTCGATTATAAGTTCCAAAGCCAGACGTCCCAAGTATAAATCCTAATAAATGTTTATACTATTTTTAAATTTTTTTTTGGTTTGTTTTTGTTTGGTTTTCTTGTTAAGATTTTTATACAAAAAACAAAATGTACATATTTTGTTTTTCAAAAGTTTCATGATATTTTAATAATTTAATTGTTAGACTATACGTTTCTTTTATTTAAAGAAGAAAAAAGGAAGAAGGAAAGAAACAAAAAGGAAAGAAAAAAAAACTTGTTATTGCTGATTTCATGGATATGGGTGGCTTGGGGTGGTTCTTCCGGCCTTTTTGCCTCATAATATGTTTTAGTGCTTTTTGATGTTAAAGATATTAGGTTCATATCACAGTCTTGTAATGTGTCTTTTTCTAATTATAGGCTCTTGTTAAAGTGGCATTCCAGCCACGAAACGTTGGGATAAATATACATCCCGCTACACTTCTCCAGTTATAAACTGGAAGATTTAAAATGGCAGATTTTTGCATTTATAAACCGATTTCTCCCAGATTTGGGATATAAGGGTTTTTAAGGGTGCGATATCAAAATTTGAAAATTAAGAATCTTACGTACAAATTTGGAAATTTCAAATGGCGTATTTAAAATGGCAAATTTTGGGATTTATAAACCGATTTGTCTTAAATTCGAAATATAAGGAATCTATTCCTTCTCGGCTCGGATCCTTTCAAAAAGGAATCGATTTCAGATCATTTTCAAGTTATATAACGAATCCGGATCACGGATCCTATTTCTAAAAGATAATCGATTTCGACCTTCGGATCCTAAAAATGGAATCAATTCCTGGATTCAATTCCTACCCAGCTCTGCCTTGGAACCTAGACCGAAGTGGTTCCTCCTGGCAAGTAACTTAAAGAATATGTTATAATAAAAAAATCCTTTACCACATTATGCAACATATCTACAGATTATTTTATTGCCCGTTAACATTCTTCATGTTAACAAGTACTAATACTTCTCAGGTATTCTTTATAAAACGTAAAAACGAAATAATTTCAAGCTTATCTGAATTTCAAACAAATTCAAATGCAACGTGACATCCGCTACACATGTGCAAAGTATTTTAAAATGAAAACAAATATTCCCATTAAAGTTAACATCGACAAGAATGGATTGACGCGAGAGCCATCAATGTCTTTCCGTGCCATTAGTTATTCTCTACCAACAACTGACTTATCCGTAAGCCCTCGACTGCGAATATCTCTCGATTTCTTGTGAATAAAAGGGAAAGAGACACGCAGGCAAAAGGGATTACCTATGTCACACTGATTTATACTTTCCTGATGACTCTGAATGAAATATAGGCTTTCTTCTCGTACGTGATATATATATATATATATATATATATATATATATATATATATATATATATATATATATATATATATATATATATATATATATATATATAAACTTTATTACTTGTTTTTTGGGGTTTTTCGGTCATTTTTTAAATAAAAATCAATGTTTAATTGACGTTTCGGTTTATTTAGTTAAACCATCATCAGAATATCTAAAAATATTTTTCTATTATTGTATTTAATTAACATGATGAATTTTAAGAAAAGTATGATTGTATATAATTTGTAAAGTAAACACTTACCAACTATATTGTAAAAATTACAAGCACTAGATAACATTCTACTACATTTTTGTTCGGTGGTTGATATAATACTGAAATTTTTATCTTTTAAAAACTATGAACCAAACATTTGCATTACCTAGGTTAATTTATACAGAATTGTTTTATTGGGGTGCAAAAATCTGGGTTTTTCCTTTTATTATTTCTATTGCAACAATAAATTGTTGTAAATGGAGCTTAGACCCTCCGTGTCTGTTCTGAAATTTACGGTATTTGTGTTTTTTTAATGTGAATCATTTCTTTAATGTTCCTTTTTTTATTATTACTTTCAAATTCCAAAATATTAACATTGTCAAAGTCAAAATTATGCAAGTTATCAAGTGCATGATTTGACAGGGCTGTGTGGTTACTGTTAGGATATCTTATGCTTTTTTGATGTTCTTTAACTCTGTTTTTAAGTATTGTCTTGTTTGGCCAATATATGTTTTTGTGCAATCACGGCAGTCGATTTTGTATATTAAATTTGTTTGATTAGGGTTTTCGATTGTAGGTTTAAGTTTTGTAAATAGATTTTTAGAATTGTTGTTAGGTTTTTCTGCAATTTGTATTTTGTAAGGTTTAAGAACATGTTTAATTTTTTGTGTTATATCAGGGACGTATGGAAGGGAAATATATTTTTTATTTTCAGATGTATTTTCACTGTCTTTGTTAGAATTGTAAATTTTATTTATTCGTGCTTTAATGATCGGTTCAGTAAATTTAGTTGGATAGTTATTATTTTTTAGATTTCCCGAACTTTTTTCAAATTGTTTGGTCTATGATTTCCACTGGATAACTTTACAGCTCTGTCAACCAATGAATTTACTACACTTCTTTTATACTTAATTGGACATTTTGAATTAAAATTTAAATATCTACCAGACCATACCTGTTTTGTAAACCAATTTGTTTTTATTTTTCCATCATCTTGGTAATGTATAGTAAGATCTAGAAAATTTATTGATTTATTGTTTTCTGTTTCATGTGTGAACTGTATTTTAGGATGAAAAGAGTTAAATTTATTTAATGTATATTGAAGTTTATTTTGTGGAATACAAAGAATGCAATCATCAACAAAACGTTTGAAGAAGTGTGGCTTATAATTAAGGGATTTAATGATGTTTGTTTCCAAATTCTCCATTACAAGATTTGCAATGGTGGCCGAAATTGGGGAGCCCATTGCGACGCCATATATTTGTGAATAAAATTTTTTTTGATATTGAAAAAATGTTGATGACAAACATAGTTTTGTTGCTTCAATGAATTCATTTTTTGGTATTGTTGTGTTATTTTTTATTTCATCCCATTTTTTTATAATGGTGTTAATTGCTAGGTCTATGGGGATATTTGTGTATAAAGATACTACGTCAAAAGAAACCAGTATATGATTTTCAGGTATTGTCTGATTTTTTATAAAATTATGAAAATCCCAGGAATCTTTTATGTGATATTGAGTTTTTCCGAGAATGTTTGCAAGTATGTCTGATAGATACTTAGAAAGATTATAGGTAGCTGAGCCGACGGTACTAACAATTGGTCGTAAGGGTATATTATTTTTGTGTAATTTAGGTAATCCATATATATATGGAGGGTGGCCATTATGAGAGATTAGTTTATTTTTTATTGTTTTTTCTATATATTTCTTTTTTAAAATTGTTAACTTTGTATTAATTTTGGTTTTGTATTTACACAATATCCCATAGACCAAAGCAATTAACACCATTATAAAAAAATGGGATGAAATAAAAAATAACACACAATACCAAAAATGAATTCATTGAAGCAAAACTATGTTTGTCATCAACATTTTTCAATATCAAAAAAAATTTTATTCACAAATATATGGCGTCGCAATGGGCTCCCCAATTTCGGCCACCATTGCAAATCTTGTAATGGAGAATTTGGAAACAAACATCATTAAATCCCTAATTATAAGCCACACTTCTTCAAACGTTTTGTTGATGATTGCATTCTTTGTATTCCACAAAATAAACTTCAATATACATTAAATAAATTTAACTCTTTTCATCCTAAAATACAGTTCACACATGAAACAGAAAACAATAAATCAATAAATTTTCTAGATCTTACTATACATTACCAAGATGATGGAAAAATAAAAACAAATTGGTTTACAAAACAGGTATGGTCTGGTAGATATTTAAATTTTAATTCAAAATGTCCAATTAAGTATAAAAGAAGTGTAGTAAATTCATTGGTTGACAGAGCTGTAAAGTTATCCAGTGGAAATCATAGACCAAACAATTTGAAAAAAGTTCGGGAAATCCTAAAAAATAATAACTATCCAACTAAATTTACTGAACCGATCATTAAAGCACGAATAAATAAAATTTACAATTCTAACAAAGACAGTGAAAATACATCTGAAAATAAAAAATATATTTCCCTTCCATACGTCCCTGATATAACACAAAAAATTAAACATGTTCTTAAACCTTACAAAATACAAATTGCAGAAAAACCTAACAACAATTCTAAAAATCTATTTACAAAACTTAAACCTACAATCGAAAACCCTAATCAAACAAATTTAATATACAAAATCGACTGCCGTGATTGCACAAAAACATATATTGGCCAAACAAGACAATACTTAAAAAACAGAGTTAAAGAACATCAAAAAGCATAAGATATCCTAACAGTAACCACACAGCCCTGTCAAATCATGCACTTGATAACTTGCATAATTTTGACTTTGACAATGTTAATATTTTGGAATTTGAAAGTAATAATAAAAAAAGGAACATTAAAGAAATGATTCACATTAAAAAAACACAAAATACCGTAAATTTCAGAACAGACACGGAGGGTCTAAGCTCTATTTACAACAATTTATTGTTGCAATAGAAATAATAAAAGGAAAAACCCAGATTTTTGCACCCCAATAAAACAATTCTGTATAAATTAACCTAGGTAATGCAAATGTTTGGTTCATAGTTTTTAAAAAGATAAAAATTTCAGTATTATATCAACCACTGAACAAGAATGTATTAGAATGTTATCTAGTGCTTGTAATTTTTACAATATAGTTGGTAAGTGTTTACTTTACAAATTATATACAATCATACTTTTCTCAAAATTCATCATGTTAATTAAATACAATAATAGAAAAATATTTTTAGATATTCTGATGATGGTTTAACTAAATAAACCGAAACGTCAATTAAACATTGATTTTTATTTAAAAAATGACCGAAAAACCCCAAAAAACAAGTAATAAAGTTTAATATTGCAAACGGTCAAGAAAACAAAACCAAATTTATAACAAACCGGCATGGGTGAAAACGCCGCAGCTTCCGTCCAGGGAAGAAATTCAAAAATACTTAAGCAGTATGAAACAACACTCAAACACTTAGCACAGGAAACAAATAGAAAAATTTTTCTTGTTAAATGCAAAAATCTAAAGGTTGTTCCAAGATTTATACAAAATAAAACAAAAAACTTTAATTTTCATAAAAAACAGTCTGAAAGCAAATACCAAAGTATCTTAAATTTGTTTTATTTTCAAATTCTAAATATTTGTATAAGTGATTGTTACTCAAAGCTAAATTTTTATAAAAATGAATTAAATAAAATAAAAACTGAAATATCAAACAAATTTGCTACCACTTTTATAGTTAATTTCTACACAAGGCAAGAATCTAAATATGAATATCTTTTCAACAAAATAAAAAACAAACACAAAAACAAAATTAATATATTAATGAAGGAACAAAATGTAATTCAAAGAAGAATATACTTTAAATCAAAGCTGGATAACAAATTTAACAAAAACTTGTATTCCGAATTACATTCAATATATACTTTCTCTTGGACCAAAATTTTCTTTTTAATAACAACATACAATCAAACTTTCCTGAAAACACGAATTGCAAATATCGAATGTGGCATTGAATTCCTAAATCAAAATGAAAAGGAATTAATTCGAAATAAAATCACAAACATATTAACAAATTATAAAAAATAAAATAAAAAACTCTAGTAAAACATTAAAAAATCAATTAAATTTTTTAAAGAAACTAAACAATTCTTAAGTAAAAATCAAAATTTATACATTCTTTCTGCAGACAAAAGTAACAAAACAGTTATAATGGATAGAGAAGACTATAATAAAAAGATGTTAGATTTGTTAAATGACAGCCAAACTTATAAAAAAGAATCATCCAGACTTAACTAATAAAATACAAACAAAATTAATACAATAGTTAACAATTGGTTAAAAAAGAAATATATAGAAAAAACAATAAAAAATAAACTAATCTCTCATAATGGCCACCCTCCATATATATATGGATTACCTAAATTACACAAAAATAATATACCCTTACGACCAATTGTTAGTACCGTCGGCTCCAGCTACCTATAATCTTTCTAAATATCTATCAGACATACTTGCAAACATTCTCGGAAAAACTCAATATCACATAAAAGATTCCTGGGATTTTCATAATTTTATAAAAAAATCAGACAATACCTGAAAATCATATACTGGTTTCGTTTGACGTAGTATCTGTATACACAAATATCCCCATACCTAGCAATTAACACCATTATAAAAAAATGGGATGAAATAAAAAATAACACAACAATACCAAAAAATGAATTCATTGAAGCAACAAAACTATGTTTGTCATCAACATTTTTCAATATCAAAAAATTTTATTCACAAATATATGGCGTCTGTGGGCTCCCCAATTTCGGCCACCATTGAAAAACGTTGTCTAAATAATCCAAAATAAAAAAATGGAAGTTTGAAATTCTTTTAGTATTTGTTTCTTTAATACTTGTCAAGATACATTTTAAGATTTTCCTATTCAAGAAAATAATAATAATTAATATTTAAATTCAGTAATGCTTTTTTCAGATTTCTTAAATGAAAAAATATTCTTAAATATATTTAAAATCACATAAAAAATTTTTTTTTCGCTCTTAAACCTTCAGAGATAAACTTTTATTTAAAAAATGGATATTTAAAAGAATTTGTCGCTCTCTAATATTTTTGGAATTTTTTAAATCTACTAAATTTAAAATATAGACTTGGTTTATACACTGTTATCATAAGTTGTTACAAATATACAGGGTGTCCGGAAAAAAGAGGCCAATCCGTCGGCCACATATAGGGTGGACCAAAATAATGCGACTTTCCTTATGCCATTTTAATTGGGCGCTCGGTATTCAATATACAGGGCATCAAAATGAGAAATATAAAATCTTTTTTTTGAAGTAAGTCGAGTGTTTCATAAGATATTAAAATTAAAATTGTGAGGGGTTTTTGAAACGAGAAATTATGTAAATCCGTTCGCTATACCTTGTAGAGTACCACCTGCGGTATATTGCATGTGTTAAAAATACCAAAACTTTTTTGTACCCCTGTATAATAAAGTTCTGAAAACTAAAATTCTATTATCCAATCTTTTTTTGTAAAAAAAAGTATTCTTAGTAAATGTCGGCCTGAGAATCCGTTTATTAGATATCTTAAATTTAAAATCTAGATATTTTAACAAGTTAACAAAATAAACGTAAATATTTTTTCTAAATTAATTCTAAATTAATTATTATAATAAAAATCATTGAATAATGACCCTAAATTATTTTGTTCTACGTGACCTCATTCATTTGTATACTATACGAGCCTCTTTATTAAAGAAAATCTAAGGCTTTGAAAAATATTTGGTTTCAACCAGAAATGCTCTCCAGCTGCAATGATTCTTTCTCTTAAATGATCCTCGTTTTAAAATCGGAACCATATACACAAAGTTTTTCATACCCCAGACTGAAAAATCCAAAGGTGTAAGGTCGGGCGAACGGGGTGGCCACGGAACAGGAGCATCGACCCCGACCAATCCAGCGATTAGGAAATACTTGATGTAAATAGTTCCTAACATTTATAGCAAAATGAGCCGGAGCACCGAGTTGAAACCAAAAATTTTGTCTTAATTTAAGGCAAATCATCAAGCAAATCGGGCAGTATTTCATGTAGAAACAACAGAAATGAATCACCACTCAAAATTACCTGGTAAAATGACAGGTACTAAAGAAAGTTATCCACAACACCTGCCCACATATTGACTTTAAAATTTACTTGATGATGTGTCTCAACTATGGCCCTAAGTTCTCTTTAGCCAATATGTGTGCGTTATGGATATTTGTCATGCCGTTTCTGTGGTATTGGCTTCGTCAGTAAACAGAATCGCTCCTATAAATTCCATATTTCACATAACCATCTACAAAAAACAAGTCTTGCCTCAAAATCGTCGGGTAAAAAACCCTGTACTTTTTGAAGATGAAATGGGTAAAGTTGTTGACTCCGTAATAGTATATTAAACAACAAGGTTTGAAAACGACTCTTTGCACACGGGCGAGACAAATTGATGGACCGAGACGAAGTCGAGGTCCACAAATCGCGAGTGTGCAAGAAGATTTCTAACAGTTTTTTTACGATACTTTTTATACGACTGCAAATAAAAAAAAACATTTTTTGTGTAAATTTTTATTTTAAAAACAAACGCAAAACAAAAATAATGAAAACAAGAAACTACAGACTATAATTTAGCAAACAGGAAACTTCATAACTATTTTAAAATATTAATTGTAATGTTTACTTCTGCAGGAATCGTCGCATTGTTGATCGACTTTTTAACGATGGAGACAACATTTTCTGGCACCTTGCTTATACAGTTCTCTGTCGTCGGCATATTGCAGTTTTCTTGCGGCACTTCATTACTCAATTGCTGTGGCTGTGCCGCAACAGACGACACAGAGAAGAGATCCTCTCTGAAACATCCATTTTATTACTAAGCGAGTCATCTATAACTTCGGCGACTGAGCTGGATTTCCATCCACCACTACCACCATGGCGCTTCACTCCAACAAATCTGATCCAGAATTCACCAATATTGTGGCTGACGACCGCCTAAAGCAATGCCCGGTATAGGCTTCTGGAGTTTCCAACATCAAAAATTTGGCGATGTCTTTTGCCATACCGCCAATTTTGTTAATTCCAATGTTTTGGCCGTCATTTCCATTTTGATAATTAAGAAAAAAACGATCTGTTTGCAGGAGTGGAGGTCGAAGGGCAGAATACTTTTTAAGATGGTGTAGAGACTTCCTGACACTGTAAATGATCTCGGCATCTTCGTTTTGGTATTCTCTAGTTTAATTAACATTGCGCTGCCAAATCCGTCATATTTCTTTTTTAAGGAAGCACAATTCTTCTTCTCTTCGGCGTACCCCAGAGAGTAAAATATTATGTGTCTCGGTTTTTTCCCTTTTCTACCCGTTCAGCCAAAACCCTAGTGCTAATGTTTGGTGGGGTTTCTTGACAAATTTTAAAATTTCTTCCTCTTGCATTGGTTGAAAGGGGTCGACCGCATACCCTTCCTCTATCCTGAAACTTCCAGTCTTCCTTAGGCGGTAAATCCCAAAATTTAAAAAAAAATTTTCTTTTGGGATGAAATCGGTTTGGGAATGTCTGGGCATTTGCGTCTAGCGGCTAAACTAGCATTGGGGTCCGTTTTCCCAGTTGAGAATTGACGGTATTTTTCTGTTTACAATAATTTTAAAGGGTTTTCGCCCACTGGGGGGCGGGCAGCGATGCGACACGACCCCATTGTCGCTTGTTGTCTACCGACTTGTCTGAGCTGTCGCGTCGCGTCGCATCCCTAAAAGGGAAGCTGGCTTGGTTTAAAACATTAAAGTATCCCCGATCATTTTAATCGCGTCGCACCGCGTCGCGCCGCGTCACCCAATGGGCGAGAACCTTTAAAACTTACCAAACATCAAAACCATATCCCCATTTTTAAAAGGGCATTTCTTGGGCTATGAGCCATTATGGTTTTATAAGTTGGAAAACACACCAAAACAAATATGTATTAAAAAATTAGATTTATTTTAGGAGTAATTGGAAGCTTTTAAGAGCGTGAAGCGTTTATTTTCCTTTTACAGTACGTAAAAAGTTACTGGTGCCCGAGGTCAGCCATTTTTTAGAAAAAAATTATCTAGATTTTAAAATTAAGATATCTAATAAACGGATTCTCGGACATTCACTAAGAATACTTTTTTTACAAAAAAAGATTGGATAATTAGAATTTTTTTCAAATTTTATTATATAGGGGTAAAAAAAATTTTGTATTTTTTAAAACATGCAATATACCCCGGGGGTTAAAGGTATAGCGAATCCGTAAACATTCAATTTCTCGTTCCAAAAAACCCCCTCCCCCAAATTTTAATTTAATATTTATAAACCTTGACTTACTTCAAAGAAACATTTTTTTTCTTATTTTACCCCCGTATATTGAATACCAGCCCTTTAAAAAAAGGGTAACGAAAGTCGCATTATTTTGGTCCACCTTTTATGTGGCCGGGGGATTCCTCCTTTTTTTTCCCGGGCACCCTGTATATTTTTTTTTTAAAATTTTTTTTTAAGTTATAAAAATTTTTATAAACTAAGTAATAAATTTTTTAAAAAATTTTATTTTTATTAAACTTGTTGAGTATGTATTAAGGGCTCCACAAAACGAAAAATGTATACAACAATTATTTAAACATTTTTTTAATTTAAAAAAAGGGGAAAGTTCAGACAATTTTTTTAAATTTAAAAACTGTTTAACTAGTTAAAAATTAACTTTTTGTTGAATTTTTTTAAAGGGAATAAATTTTTAAGTATTCTGAATACATCATAATTTTTTAAAATTAATTTAATTAATATTTAATATAAATAAAATTTTATTTACGTCCCCGGGTTTTTACGCAACCGCTTTCAACCAAAAATCTAGCGTTAAATTAAAAATAAATAATGGAGATATAGTTCCGGGAGTCGGGGGTTTTTTTTGAAATTTTCGTCCTTTTAATGACTATAAGATATAGGCGAAAAACGAAATACCTTTTTTCATCTTGAATTGTTTTTAACTCTTGCAATTTTTTATGTGCTAATAAACGCTGTCGATCATTTTTCTAGACATTACTTCGGATCGAATGAGCTATTGCACTATTTTTAGGACGATCTCTATTTTTATCATTTTCAATTTATTGTTAGACTCCCGGTCAAGGCGAAGAGATTCATCTTACAATCGCGTAAGTATACCAAGAACTTCAAAAAAAAAAACAAACTCAGGATAGTCACCAACTTCCTGAAAAACCGGCCCTTCAAGGTATTATATCCTCTTAAAGATGGAAAAGACTGACAAAAAACGCTGTGGGTTTTGAAAAGATCGAGCGAAACCTCAAAACATATAACGCTCTATGCAAATGATTGGAATTAACATGCCAAAGGCTAAAATACCCTAGAAAGAGCATTCTTGACTCTCAAAGATATAAAGTTACTTGCCCCTAAAACATCCCCAACTTCGCGAAAAGTTTGAAAATTAAAGGAATCAGCTAATGCGGGATATACACAAAAGATGTTATTCCCGGAGGTCAGAGTGGGAGAATGGGCTACGTTGAGCCGAGTAATCCTATTCACTACAATACAACGCCTTAATTTTTTTATACAAAAATTTAAACCTAGATAAAAAAAATACTTTTATTTTAATTTATTGCTTTTACAATTATAAATTTAAATAATATTTAAATAAGTTATATTGATATTGCAAAGAGCGGATTATATGTAGCACACTTTAATTGAAATAAACGCAAACGTATGCACAAAAAGTAATGGTTATGGAAAAAACATATAGGATATTATATTTTTGAAACAATACGTATATACAGAAATTATTTTTTTGAAAGAACCATATCGCCTTAAAATTTTGGAATATATTATGACATTGGGTGCCGAGTTTGTATATAATGTCACTTTCGGTTCAAATTTTGATATTTTAAATGAAACATCCTGTTTTTTTTAGGATTCAAATTCTACAACACATTTCTGTTATTAAACCTAAAAATGTCTAACGACCTCACATTATGCAGTTATATGGAAAGACAAATGAATATCAGAAAAATAAATATAGTTTAATTTAACTCCCTTCGAGCCTTTCCTCTAGGGTCATATTAATACCACTTCCTGCTTAACCAAGAAAATTAACTTCTTAATTATGTACCTTTAAAAATTTTAACGGCACCACGATATATTAAACATTAGATTTAAGTAGGGCATATCTTTCTAAAAAAATTTTGTTCATAAAGACCTTTATCTAAACCAATTTGATATAAGGCATAACTTGGAAAATTCGAATCCTTAAAAATATACTAGGTGTTCAATTCTATAATGTGACGAAACTGTTATATTTTCGCGGTTACTTTTGTTTCTTATGAATTTAGCGTGGCCTACTATTTGAAATAACATAAATTATTAAACATATTAAATTTTAACCGACTTTTTTAAAATATCCATTGACATATATACACTAAACAATTCTTCTTATTTAATATAAATAAGGAATTATAGGGTTTCTCATATACAAAGATGTATATATTTATATCTTAAAAACTAAAAATTGGGAAAAACTTAATAAGATACTAATTTAAAAAGTATGAAAACGCTCTGCCAAGATCAGATAGACCTAAAAAGGGTTTTTAATTAATCGAAAGTTATCAAATTACTCCGGAGATCAAAAACTAATGACAACTTGGAATATGGTATTTCGGCAAACACCAAATTGTAAATCGCAACATTATGGTCTTGATATTAAAGCTAAAAGGGGGTTATTTAAGTTCCAAGCTTGGAGCTTTTAAATGGATCAATGGAAGGGTATAGCTAGATTAAACAGATTATTCAAATGTCTAAAATCATATTTTTCATCAGTCTTATACGAAGTGTTTTAAAAATTATGGGACAATGCATAATAGGCAAGTCCTTGGCCAAAAATAAAAAAAAAACATGCCTATACGCATAATTCCAAACCGACCTTATTTTTAAGATTCTGAGTGCAAAAGATAATTTTTCAATATTAGAATTTTCATTTAAATGAACTCAATAGACTAAACGATTTTTGAGATATTTTAATTTTAAACTTACGTGATATGAATAAAATTGCCCGAAACCACACCACTAGTTCGTAATAGTAACAAGGGTTTATTACTAGAAAGAGTGTTTTGGTCAGTATTCTAACTGTACTAAGTTTTATTTAATTGAAAAATCTGCTTTAAAAATAAAAGAAGCATTTCAGTTTTAATTTTTTTTTCATACCCTGTATCTTAAAAGTGGGCTCGTTCTGGAGCTATGTTTATATTATAACATTTTCGTTTAATCCCTGGTCAAAGAATTGCCCGTTAAGCATAATCCCACGTTTTTTAAACACACTTTATAAAGGCTCCGGGTTTTCAAGCATATCTGCTTACTTTTTTGCAACGTGTACTACAAGTTTAAGGAGACACCCCATAAAACACACGCCTAGGAATACATAATCGGAAAACTTAATTAAAATTCAATATAATAAATGTTTTATTCACAGTTGACAATCATTTAATTATTTAAATAACTCATATAGACTGACCATAGTATCAATTGTTAACACTTAATTGAAACAGGAAAAACGTATTTTTTCCATGAAACCAATCAAAACAAGAAACAAAAAGATTCCCCTCGCTTCATTAGCATTGAATGACTTATCAAGTTTGTTTGTTTTAGTTTAAATTAAAATTAGTTTATAAAATACATTGGTATTCCCAAAAACAATGAAAACATTTGTGACACTATTTGTAGTTTTGTGTTGTGTTTATGTTTGTTGTGGAGATAATTCGGGCTATCAGTTTTATCAGCGTGAAAGGACTTACCTTCCTCCACCACAAAATGGACGCGTTGGAGCAGGCAACCCTTCAAGATTATCACGTAAGATTCCTTAATTTAGTTATAATGTTTAATTTTCGGTTAATAACGATTTTTTTTAAATTAAATTTCGAGTTTATGGGTATTTGATCTTATCTTTAGTTAGTTATAAAACTTAATTAAAATGTTAAAAAAAACTTTATATTTCCCCTAAAGAACATTCATAGTTTGGTTGACAATAATAACCTCCATTCTAATTTTTATTTTCTTAAGCCCCCAGTTTGCCTGATTTAAAAAATAAACAATCTTGTGCTTTTTAAGACTAAATCATATTAGATGTCGCGAAAAATTTTGCTAAAAAGAATTCGTTTAATCCTGCGGATTAACTGAAAACTTCAAAAGATGTTTTTGGAGAGCATAATCATTTTACTTTCTTTGCCATAGGATGGTGGATTTCTCTTTTAAAGTAAAATTCTTTCTTTTTTTTTAACAGGTACACTTTGTATGCCTTCCTAATCAAGCCCTGCTCGGAATACGAGTCCCATGTTGTACATTTACATCATTGATTCCATCCCAAGAGCTGTTTGCCTTATTAATAGCCCCAACCTTTATCATACGACTTCCTCTTTCTATCAACTTTTAGAGGACATCTATCTATTTTACTGAATAAGCTAGTATAATTTTTCCTATGCAGCTCCCAATAAAGCAACATGCACTTCATTTGTCCACATTTGAAATCTGCTTTTTGCAGTGGTCTTTGCTACTACTTCTTACCCTCAAACCTTTAGGTCCAGTATTAATAATCTGTCTCTTATTTAACTTTAGATACACTACAGTACATTCATTAGGATTCATACCTTCATGGGATGTCTTTCGGTTACTTTGCAGCTTTTCATTTGGCTTTTAAAATTTATTTTATTATATATTTGCATAAAATATCAAAATGTTTGCTGTGCAAACCGAAACCAATCCAGAAAGTTATAAACTAAGCTGGCTTAACGCTAGCACCTAATCATTCAGATATTTTCAATTTTGTGATAAATTTCAAAAAAATAATTTTTGCACATTTTCAAATATACTGTCGATTTTGGCACAGTTGTAAGAAACAATAAATTACATTTTAAAAATAAGTACAGCCTTCCCAGTCAACTTTTTTAAAATTTATAGACGGATTAAGATATGATATTTCACATAATGCCGATTTGCACAGTTTTTAAAAACCGGTAATCACACTTACAAAAATAGCACTCTCAATCTTTCCATTTAGCTTACATTTCGACTTCTTTACTCTAAGTGCCCATCCGTTCTGGATGTTAGCGATCATTCTTGCTTTATTGACTACGGTTTGGAAGAGATCTGTTGTTGTTGTTGAGAACCATGTTCTAAGGTTTTTTTCATGAAATACTTCTTCTATCACTACGTTTTCCTGCAATATTCTTTATAACAGTCCATATCTTCTTTAAGTTCTCATGCGTCCGAGATATTTAATCTCTCAGGTCATGATTTTCGTTGTTTTTTTAATTCTGTAGTTGACCTATTTGTTTGTTAACATGTTCACCGACGAGATTTTCAGGATTCTTCAATATAGATTTAAGTTCATATATTAAGACGGAAGTTTAAATTGATTTTTAAAAACCAGAGACATTTTTAGAAACCAAAACTCTTATTTTATTTATTCGACACCGGTCTCCTGACAGTACCTGGATAAGTGTATTTCTGTATTTTTGTACTATTTCTATCCGGTGCTGGTTTATCTGTAACTGAGTGTTTAAAACTTGATTTTTCTTAACACCATGAATTTGATCTTTCTGGCGTTAAGATTTAGCACGGTATTCTGCGCTAACGGCGGTCACTCTATTCATAAGTTTTTGTACCGGGTGTCCAAATAAGATAGGACGCCGGCTGTATCTCAGAAAATGTTTATCGCACAGCGTTGGGGAAAAAATATTTTTAGTAAAAGTGGTCAAGAGAGATAGCTGGAAATTATTTTCAAGTTTCTGAAATGGCCGCTAGGGGGCGTAACTGCAATCTTGAATCTAAAAAAGTGATATTTCGCCCTTTTTTCTATATTAACCTAACAAAAAAAAACCTGATTTTTAAAGTCGGGGGATAATTTGAACGTTTTGATTGACAATTTTTGCTGTATCTCCCAAAAATAACGTGGGGGAGGGTTTTTTAAAAATTCCGTAAAAAATACTCTGTTTCTTTAAAACGGCTAAGTCATTTTAACAAGCAAGGGTTCTTGACAAAAGCTTTTTTGGGTGGAAAATGTTATAATATTTGAAGTTTTTTTAGTTTCCCTGTCGCCACAAGAGGGCTTTTTCGATATTCCGACAGAAATGGTTAATTTTTCAAAAAAATTAAATGCATTGGTATAATTTTTTTTCCTAAAAAAGTAGCTAAATAATGCTAAAACAAGCTCGCGAAAACCGTATCTCGATATCTTGTTTCTTACATAAAATTTAGACCAAAGAAAATTGTATACGTCAGTATCTCAAAAAAAAAAACTATAAAATCTACAAGAAATCTTATAAGACAATAATTATGTATTTTTATGGAACCTTTATTTTAGGTTATATAATTTTTTCGTCTAAATACAATACTTTACGTTATAATAAAAAAATCGAATTCCAGGGCTATACCTTAAACCGGGGTTTTTTCAAAATTGAAAGTTTTGGTGAGAATTTTCCCAAAAACGTAAAGCAAAAAGCCTTTTCACGGGTTTTTTGAATTGAACGCTAAAAACCCAAAATCGATTTATTCATTATAATTCGTAAAGTATTGCATTTAGACAAAAATATTATATAACCTAAATTAGAGGTTCCGTAAAAATACATAATATAAAATTTCTTATAGCTTTTATAGTTTTTGAGATATTGACGTATAAAATTTTTAGCCCTAAATTTTAGGTAAGGAACAAGATATCAAGAAATGGTTTTCGCGAGCTTATTTAAGCATCATTTACCTACTTTTTTATGAAAAAAAAATGATACCAATGCATTTATTTTTTTTTTAATTTACCATTTTTGTCGGACTTTGGAATAAAGCCCTCTAGCGGCGACATGTAAAACTAACAAAACTTCAAATAATATAACATATAGCTCTTTTTAACTAGCCCAAGTTTGTTAAAATCGGCTTAGCCGTTTGAAAATATAGGTGTTTTTGGAAACCTAAATACCCCACCCTTTTTTTTTAAAGACACAGCAAAAGTTATCAAACAAAAAGGTTCAAATTATCCTCGACTTTAAAAGTCAGATTTTTTTATTTAGGTTTATATAGCAAAATCAGAAACATCACTTTTAGATTAAAGATTGCATTAGCCCCTAGCGCCATTTCAGAAACTTGAAAATAATTTCCAGCTTTTTTTCTTGACCACTTTTACTAAAAATATTTTTCCCCAACGCTCTGCGATAAACATTTTCTGAGATACAGCCGGCGTCTTATCTTATTTGGACACCCGGTACATTCTCTAAACTATTACCGATAATAATAGTGTAGTCAGCATATCTAATATTGTTCAGAAGTTGTCCGTAAAGTGGAATTCCATTGTCACTTGTTTTAAGAGCCTGTTTAAATATATGTTTAGAGTTAACATTTAATCTCATCAAAAACAGTTATGTAAAATAAGGGCCAAGTTCCTATTCAAAAATCACGTACTAAGATCTAAAATTGGAAAAAATCCTGTTCACAATTGTTTTCACTCTTTTTTGACTTGGCACGTTTTTTTACTGATCTGTCTGTTTTAATGAATATCTTTTTTTATAATTATTGACAATTTATTTTATTTTTCCATACAGATCAGTAAAAAATTTGTGTTTTTTTTCTGAGTTTAATAAATGAAAAAAAATGGGGAGGTGGGAATGTAAAGTGAGAAAAATGCTCATTTTAATGTCCTTAGAAACTTAGGTTCAGTCATATTGCAAATTTCTAAACTACCTCCTAAATATAAGATAGTACCACCCTTTTTTTTAGGCATTTCTAGGAAAAATGTACAGATTTACAAATATTTTTATTCTTTACTTGTGCCCTAACACCTACTTTCTACATAAGTGCCCCATAATTCTAAAAAGTCAGTGAGTTAGTCGGTCAGTCAGTCAGTGTTAAAATGGACGATTTTCAAAATAAAATATCTCAGAGATCACTTGACATAACTTTCTCAATTTTTTCACAGGTAATTAGGATAGCTATGTAAAGTTCATACTTTTATGTGAAAAGAGATCGAAGTTATAATTAGGGGAAAAATAGGCTGAGATATTTGGTGTCAAATACACACATTCCTGCGGTAGGCCGAAACAACCGTGCGCCTAGATAGCAGTGGTAATAATACACATTCCTGTCTCACACCTCTAAGTATCCTTACATTTTTAGATTTAACGTCTTCTATGCTAATAAATGCTGATTGTCCCCAGTACCCTTGCTATATTATAAGTAAATATTTACCCTCCAGATCAATGTTTTGTAGGAAATTGTCTATTAGATTTAAAAATATGATTTTTGTACAATTTCACAATAAGAACAATTGCCTGGTACATATTATGTGCCAAATGTGTGTAAGTGTAAGAAGGGGAGGGGGAAACAAAGTCTGTGACGTTTTAGACTAGCGGATGCAGACAGCTCGCGAAAAGTATTCCCAGACGCGAGATGTCCCGAACTCGACACGAATGCCTTGGCGCGATTGTTGTTGTGTAGTTAGTTGCCTACTAACGGGCGTCTCAATATTGTTTATTACGTTAGATTATAGAAAAATCCAAATTAATAATGTATTACAATGTTCGTTAAAAAACAAATAAATAAGAAAATTAAATGACTGCATCTTTTATCAAATCATCACCAATAAAAAATATTATTAAAACTAGTTATTTATGCAAAAAAGTGTGTTAACTTAGTCTTTTTTACTGACGGAGCTTCTAATAACATAATTTTTATTTGGATCATTTCTAGAATATATTTATATCAGAAAAAAACCTAAATATATCCAATTAGCATTTTAATAAAGCGCCGTGTCATACACTATGTTTGATAATAAAATTATTATAATATAATTTGGCAAAAATGTTTGAATTATACGGTGTTCACTTTAGGCACTAGTGTGTAATGTAAATTACTGGACCTTTTTTGTTATACCCATCTACAGAAATCGTATAAAAACATGCCAAATTGACAAAAAGTACACTTTTAGTGATTTATCACGTCTGAAATATAATTGGAGAAAATAAAAAGCCCTTTATCTAACCAGACTAACCATGACCGCCCTTTCTGGCTGATTCTCTGGGGCCAGAGGGGCAGTCATGGTTAGTTCTAGTTGTTAAAGCGGTTTTTTATTTTCCCCAGTAGTATTTTAGGCGTGATAAATCACTAAAAGTATACCTAAAATTGAAAATAAAACCATTCCTCTCCCATCAATACCTTCGCCCGACTTCGACTGATGTCGTAAATCGTTCGTGTTTGGGAATACTTTTCGCGAGCTGTCTGCATCCGCTAGTACAATTTAGCATGAAGGATGTGATGATGTGAAATTAAAATTTTCTGTATATTTATGATTACAATTGATAATAAATAAAGTCACATTACTAAAGACTGCTATCTTAAGAGCTAAGTTAACCAAAATCAACGAACTTGTTTCGTATAAATTTATTTTAACCCATTTTTGTATATGTTGTTTGTGAGAAAATACTGTTAATAATGTTACTTTGGGGTGTACTTTTTTAAAATGGCGACGCCAGCAGAAGTGCCTTATTGGAATATAGCAAATAAAGTATTTGATAAGGACATAAAAAGTTTTTAAATTATACACATTTTAATATTATGTTATATTTTATATTATTTGATTTATATATTATATATAACAAGTGTATGCATGATTAGGCGTATGCGTATGTGCTTTTTATAAACTTAACGTCACAATATTGCTTTTAGTTGTTCAGGTTCAGGTTCAGATAACGATACATTAATACTAAAAAAATCCCATAAATTCGACCAGTATGCAGGTTTATCGAAATGAATTGGGCAATATTTTACATAAAGATGATTATTTTATATAAAAAAAAACCTTTTACTTGAAACACGGTTTCATATTTTTAAATAAATTAAAAATTAAGTAGGGGAAATAAAAGTTTTTGTGGATAAAGGTGATACCGCATTAGTTAAATGGCATTGCTAAGTTCTGGTAAGACAAATAGCAAAATTAACCTTTCTTTTAACTTTTACTTCTCGTAAAAGAAAAAAAAACTCGTTTTTTTATGATTTACTTTAACCACTTAAAAAACCGTTAATGTACTCGTGTTTTATGTAATCCGCCAGATTCTAAAATTCCTTTTAGTAAGCGTTTATATCACATTGATTTAATTGTATAATGTGATTAAGCATTTTTATATGATTTTTTTTTAAATATTAATTTCTTAGAATATTTATATTTCGTTTACATAGGCTTACATAGGCACAATTGGTCGGCATTAAGTCTTTTTCCAAATAAATGTTGTATTAAATTTGTTTTGCTCTGGCCCAAATCTTAAGGTTACGTTAATGTACGCCTTTAAATTTGTTAAATTTAAAATATGACATGTAAAACATTTATTAATTTACTCAAATAACCACTACAGCCTGTTAGAATTAAGATCTGTGTTCAACAAATGTTTGGCTAAATTTGGTTTAATTTTGTTAAAATTATTCGTTTTTTTTTTAAATTTGAGCCCGCTAAAAAATTCGTCTTCTCCAGTCTGTCAAAATTGGGACTTACTTTTAAGAAATTCTTTAATAAATTTTGTAGAATATGGTTATCGTTTGTATTTATTATATATTTTTTTAAAATGTCTTAATTTCTTGTTAACCTACGCTTTCAAATAACACAATCCCACAGATCCTAGACATTCACTTATTAATCAATTTTTGCACCAAATTTGCTTAATATAATTTTGCATTTACTAATCGACACACAGACAAATACACAAACATCTTTTCTTTTTAAAAACACGTTTTTTAGGCTTAAGGGACTCCAAAACGTTAAAAAAATATAAGATATTTTGATAAAAATTTTGTGAAAACGACAATATTTAATGCACAGTAATAGGAGATCTCACAATTTAAAAAAAAATCTTTTTTAGTATTTTTAATATCAAAAATATATAATTGACTGTAAAAGGGTCGTCTTGCAAAAATGTATCAAAAAATTGGAACAGAGTAACTTTTTTGATATCTGGAAATCCTAAGATAAATCTTAATAGCACATCCGCTTACAATACTATAAAATTCTATCTCAGAAAGTTTCATGTCCATATTTTAGGTTTTTGTGCCTATTAGTACGAGATCGGACCAAGGAAGTTTAAAGGTGTATGGAAGCCCAATACTGTAGAACAAAATTGTCCAGGCGTGCAGGGCAGCGGGAATCGGGGGATTGGCCCCGCGGAGTTTGCGCAATGAATAGTAGGTCAGAGCCGGACTTCCATAATTCTTTGTTACTATCTATAAAGTTGACATCATCAAATGTCAAATTCAAGCATTCACTGTTTTTTATTTTTGCACAAAATTGTTGGTTATTAAACGATACTACCATAGAATATTTAAAATTATTGTGTAATATTGGATTTTATATCATCTGATATAATATGGAAATAATAGATGGCGCCACTTTACAGCTTATTATTTAAATGATCGATATTTTGGGAGTTTTGTATTTTCAAAAACTTTGTAAATAAATAAAAACACGATTTTAAAAAATAATTTCAAATATTGTATGATAGTTTCATATGCTTATCACCAATTTTGTGAAAAAAGAAGGGCAAGATAGTTTAGTTTAATATAATCTAGTTGGTTGTACTTTAAAAAAAGTGAATTTTATAACTGCTTTTAGGCATATACTTTTACTAATAACAAACATTTATGAGACAGAATAAAAATGGTTAAAAATGTTTAGTAACCTTTGGTACCTAGGTATCCATTGTAACGGGTAACCTTAAAAAATATGTCTACAGTATTCAGCTTAAAAGTTGATAATGTAAGTTTAAGAAACCAAAATCTAATTTCTTTTAAACAAATCAAGCAAAAGAACTTTAACATAAAATTGTACTTTCTTTTATTTAATTAGAGGGACCTATATATATTTAAAATTTGCCTGGTCTGCCCAGTAATTAATTTTGATCCTTTAAAAAGAAATACTAAATTATTAAATGAAATAAAAGTACCTAAATGTCCCAGCAAACACTTTTTTGCTGGCAATGAAACATTTTCACATTGGCATTGATGGCAATGCATTGGCAAGTGCTGGTAATTTTTATGCATCTTATAGGCATTAAAAAGTCACTCCCAAAAAAAGTACTTACTTGCCAATGGTTTAAACCCCAAATTAGGTATCCTTTTTTTTGGCATTTGGCTTTTTAAGGACCCTTACAGGTTATTTATATTTTAAGATTTATTAACATCAGCATTTAACTAACATTAAAGCAATTTATTTAATCTATTTTATTTATAATAGCCAGCAAAATCATTATTTTACTTTTTTTCGTAATTTATAGATAGTTTGCGATCCCCTTTTATAACATGTTAAAAAACCATGTAAATAAAAATTAAGTCAAAAAAATTATAATACATTTTTCAAATAATAAAAATAAAATGATGGGAAAAATAGTTTTTTTTTACCAGAAAGTGAATTATCCTTTCTTAGCCGAAATACAGATAGGGGAAAACTGGAAAGAAACCACTATGCGCTCAGTATATTTCATCTTTTATTATTTTGATGTCTAAAAGGACACCGATACACTCGGTGCACTAGTTCTCCAAATGTTTTCGGTTGCTAACAAGTTTGACGATTTTGACATTTTGACAGACTTGTTTCATTGTTCGATTGTTCCTTCTAGAACTGAAGTTTAAATTTGTTCTGTTTTTTGGTGTTTTTTTAAAAAATTTCCTCGTTTTTGTGGTTTTAATAGACAAAAAAATTTTTGAACAACTCGTGTGTGGTAAATGATGTGACCAAGAAGGTAAATCATTAAAGTAAGTGTAAAGAGATTAACCTCTAATTATCTTTAATTAATTATATCGAAAAGCCCTATTTTTTTTAAACAATGTTTAAAAAAACACCTGATACTTCAAGGAATAATTTTTAAAAAAGTATCTTTTTTACGTCAAATTGCTGACTACCAAGGAAGATAAAAAGAGTCGTCCTGGAACTCCTGTGCTGACTCCCAAAAGGAAGATCAAGTCGCCCTGGAATTTCAAGGTTCATTTTCCAGCCCTCGAGTTCAAAAAACTATGTTCCTTCTGTGGTTGATGGAGGACGTTTTATTAGGGTCTATCAAGGCAACCAAATAAAAAATTAATGAGCCAAGTAAACTTTTTTCGATATAAGGGGTAGTCAAGATATTGATGGTCAATCCGAGGTCAAATTCAAAGACTCAAGTTGAGCATTCCCAGTCAGCTTGGTCAAACAGGGTTGGATACGGTTGATACTGAAGCAAAAGGGGTAAGTTTGTAAGGACACAAAAGTATGTCTAAGGAAATGTGCCTTTACCTGCATCATCAGAGGCTAGCAGAAGTTTCTTATCAAAATGGCAATAGATTTAATATTTCACATTTAAAACAAATCAATTATAAAAAACTCCCTATAGATGCTGGGAAATTTACTGGAGACAAAGACTGGTTTACCGAAATAGAAATAATGAATATGGACAATTTTTTTATTTAGGTTTAACTAAACAAATTTCAGACTTACTTTCAATAAATATTCCAGAATCATTGTTCTTACAGTTTAATGTAGATGGTTTCCATTTAAAAGTTCATTGATTCTGGCCCCAAACCTGTGCAATATTAAAGGATGCGATATTATTTTGAAGTAGGTATGTATTGTGGCACTAGAACCCTACTAGATTTTTTTTTAAAAAAATTTATTACAGAGCTAACCAACCCCAACACAGAGTGGGTTAATTATTAATGATAAAAAATATGCTTTTAAAGATTCATAGTTTCTGTTTGATACTCAGCCCGAAACTATATTAAAAATACTCTGAGTCACAATAGTCGCTATGGATGTTTGGGAAGTGTTGCGTAGAGGACAGTTTTTAAAATCAGTTTTTGATAATGCTCCTCGTCCGGGGGCCCGAGTTTAGAAACCGGGTTTATGAGGATTATCACAAAGGAGATACCTTAGTTTCTTAATGGATATGGTTAAAGCATTTCCAGGTGACTATATGCATTCTGTTTGCCTAGGGTTATGAGAAAACTATTATTTTTGTGGAGAGATCATGCAAGAGAGTATAATATAAAAACCATTATTCAAATAAATAAAAAAAAAATTTAGTTGCTTTCAAAAAATATTGGCCATCTGATTTGGAGAAAACCCAAAGGGCTTTAAATGACTTGGAGGGATTAGAAGGCTACAGGGAAATCCGTCAATTTTTATTGTATGTAGGCCCCTAATTTTAAAAAATGAAATATCAGACATTATTTGGACATTTTCTTCTTCTTGCTTTGCAATAACTATTCTCTTGAATGCAGATCTTAATAGTTTGTACAATAACTTAGAACAGTTTACTTTTAAATTTTGTAACGTATTCCAGACAAAATATGGACAAATTTTCTTAACACAATACCATAGCCTTATCCATTTAGCTGAGGAAACAAAACATTTTATTTCTTTAAATGAAATTAATTGTTTCTGCGAAAACCATCTTTATTCTATCAAAAATTGATCGAAAGGTAATCAACCCTTAGAGCAGGTTTTTTAGAAGGCTTAGTGAAAAAAAAGTTACGGTTGAAATCAAACATGGAGAAAGTAGATACAGCTAACAAAACCAGGTTTTTTTGTATACCAAGGAAACACCACAAAATATTAGTGAGGACTTAAATTTTACAAGGTTGCTTTTTTAATAATCTTAAATTAACCTCAAATTTTCCGGATAACATAATTATTAAAAACAAGTAAAAAATTTTATACTTTGTTTTGAACAATTTTTTTACAATTATTAATGGGAGAATATTTAAACTCAGTTGGGTCACTTTATGAGTATCCTACTCTACTCATATTTTCCCCTTTTGGTTGAAAACTCTAAAGGAAACTGGGGTTTATAGCATTTTAGAAATATTCAGGCATTTTATATCCATTAAATGGAAAGTATGCCTTTATTCCACTATTGAAATTTATGAGCCAGTAATTGTTAAAAAAAAAAGTTCTCAGATTTCATAACACAAAGTATTCTACAGGTTGGGTAAAAAAGTGATATCTTTTCTTGCCTTTATTCCTATACTATGTCGATTGTTTTTCAATTATCACTAATTTGATTTTTTTTCCCTAAATCTTTAAAAGTCGTTTTGTGCATTACTTTGATTAATTGCATCTCATTTGCTATGATATTGAAGTAAACTGCCAAAATTTAAAATTCACCTTTGACTTTATCTGCTTTTTTTAAAGTAATAATTAAAAAGTTACCACTCTTTTCACCCACCACGTATTGTGTTCTGCTCCCATTTAAAGATTATTATTTACTTGGATGATTTGTGACAATTGCCTATGCCTTGTTTTGTAATAATCTGTATATACAGACATTGTAATATATACTTATTGTATACTATTAATTTAGTTATATTATCGAAGGAATTTTATTAAAATAACAGTAGGAACTTATAATGTTTGACTTTTAGTATATTAAAAAAAAAAATTTTTATTTTACCTCATTTTGACAGGTAGAAGTCCCCATTTCCTAATATTCTGTTTAAGTAGTATCTGGGAAAAAAAAATTACACAACACATAAAAATTGTATATTCCTTTTTGGGATAATGAAACTTTTTTGCGGATCTATCTGATTGCAAAGTTCTGCAGTTTCATAAAATAAGATATACCTACTTAATATTTTTATATATGAATCAAGCAACCAAAACAAACATTTCAATCTTATTATTCTAAATATCTTTTGATCTCTTCTTATGTGTGTTGATCAACTGGTTGGGGCTAAATATTTTCCCTTTAAATTAACAACAAAGATTTTCCAAATGTTAAAATAATGATAACTGGAAAAAAAGGGAAATAAACTTATTTGAGAGGTCTCTCACTATCTGCAATATGTGTACAAATTTTATTTAGACACTTAAGTCTCGCAGTCTTCCAAGCATTGCAGTGTCTATAATGTGAGGTCTTGAAATGTTTTGCAGTATTTTCTTAAATTGCCCCCAAAATGTGTCAAACAGATGAGGGGGGAGGCCCCTCAAGCTAATAATAAATATTAGGCAAAATGTTGCAAATTTTATAAATAGTTTTTTAATTTATAAATTATGTACTTGATTAACATTTATTTATAAGTAAGTAGTATTTTAATTATTTATAGGTTTTTAAAATTATGTTTGAAAACAGATCATTTCAGTGTAATATGAAATAAACCTAATATATTATCTATAATATAAAACATTATAGATTTTTGGTGGAATTCCATCTGACAGATCCAAACCCCCAGGAAAAGCTGCCCCAAACTGTTGTTTTCTTCAGGTGGGGGTTTGATGATGAAGGAAAACAGTTTGTTGGTAAATCAAAAACGGACAAGGCCAGAGAAATTGCTACCAAAATCATCGGATGGTCCCAAAGAATGGAAGCATGTGCAAATAAATAAAAAATTTGAAACTGGTAAGTTTGCCAATCATTATCCTGCTATCTATATACTTTACAGCTAGGTTTCTTGTTCTTTGATTATGCCAATAGCAGTATTGTAGTTTCATACCCAATAACTTCTTAATGTTGAAGTTAGTGCATTTTGGGAAAATTACGATTAATATGGGGGCACACACCTAACATGGGTTTTTTTGGGTTTTTAGTGAATTTTTTTAAATATGTTATTGGGTGGTTATCTGAACCAATCTTTGAATGAAAGATTTTTAAATAAATATACAGGGTTTACTCAAAAGTAAAACTAAAGTTTTTCATGCATTCAATCCTAAAAATTGCTAGATCTTCCAAATTTTCTGATGTGATGCTCCTCGAAAATTACAAGTTGCGAGGTTGTCTTAAGTATCACATATAAAGTGAAGATCTAGTTAAGTAATCATGTAAAAAATTCCCGCAAAAAGGATCTACTGAAAACTAAGTCCCCTCATTTGGGGGTTTTCATCATTTCAAAACAGTGAATTGTACTAATGTTCTCACAAAGATGATTAAATACATTTGAATATATATATATATATATATATATATATATATATATATATATATATATATATATATATATATATATATATTATATATATATATATATATATATATATATATATATATATATATATATATATATATATATATATATATATATATATATATATATATATATATATATATATATATATATATATATATATATATATATATTATATATTCCATTCAATTCACTGGTGATTATAGATGTTTATACAATTTATATATATTTTTTTCAGATAATTTTTTAGAGTTTTGTCAAAAGTTAAAAGCGAAGTTATTCAAGTAGATGCCCCATAGAAAGTGATGTATCAGATGAGGTTATCCAGAATAACAAAATCAATGAAAAAAGTTAAAAATTTTCAAGATTTCATTTCATCTTATGCATCAGGCGTTGTTCCCTGCCACACATCCCTATAGTTACCGATGAAGAAAAATTACTCCCAGACATCCAAATAGTTACTGATGAAGAAAAATTACTGCACACACCCCTATAGTTAACAATGAAGAAAAATTCTTGAAAAAATAGGAACCTAGCTGTCATCAGTGTGCTAAGTATAATGGTAAGAATCTGTTTTATTATATTTTAAAAATGAAAAACAAAGTTCTGAATGGTGTTTCATAAAAAGAAAAGTTACTCTAATAAAATTGCTTATTTATATGATTTGATTTTTACATTTTGCCTTTTTAATAAAATTTTTCCCACATTTTTTATAGATTTTTTTGATAGATCTTTTAAAAGCAGGAAAATCTCAATAAAGTAATCAATGAAAAATTGGATTACATTACAAGGTGTTAAAAAAAAACCCTATTACATCTGAAGAAACAGAAAATGTACCTTTACCTCTAAAAACATTGGAAGAACTGAAAAACCTTGATATGAACCTACATAATGAAGTGGAGTTTAAAAATATGTAAGTTTTAAACGTTTGTCTATACAGTGTGTTTCCAACGTTGGTGTAGAAACTTTACCATAATTCAAAGGCAATTTTAAGAAAAACTTTCTATAAATTTTCTTGGTAAGGCCCTAATAGTGAAACTAAAATTTTTATAAGAATTATAAATATAGAAAAAAATGATTCTCTTCAACAGATTGTTCTTTTGAGAACTTATTTTGTATTTAATCAGGCTTTAACAAAAAACTAAGTTTTTATATTGTGTATGAGGTGGACTTAATTAATAAAGTGATAAAGTTTCACTTGATTCATGCTTGAAACCCAATGGTAAAATTTATATTTCATATTCAGATACACCTGTATATACTTTCATATCAACATATATATCAACTACAAAATTGTTCCTACATAATTATTCCTTTTTAGTACAATATTCTGAAATTAGTAGGAGGAAAGATACAACTGAAACTACAGAAGAGTGTGTGCCAAACTAATATCGCACAATCTGGCATTAATAAAATTGGTCAGGCGTAATGGCAAGCCACCTTTTAGTTCTTTTACAAAAGTAATTCAGTTTTATATATGGTATGTCTATAATTTTAATTGTACTTATACATTATATTTTTAAGTTAGGCCAAGTATAGAATTATGATTTAAAAACAAGTAAATAGTAAAATATTGTAATTTTTATTCTAAAATATTAGGATTTATATTTTAAGGGGTATTATTTTGGGGTATTTCCCATTGAATGTCTCATTATATTAATTTTTACATTTTTTGTTTATGTTTTTATTGATGTTTTGCATTTATTTTATACTTTTTCATCAATCAATCAAATGTCGTAAAATTTCTCTACAAATTTCACCTATATTTGCCAAAATTCTTGAAATTTAGTTAATTTAGAATTTTTTAAAAATTTTTTTTTTTTCTTTTTCCCCAAACACAAAACCTAAATTTAATAAAAAAATTTGAATTTTCTCATAGCTAGTCACCCAACAACCATAATTCATAAAATGCTTTTTCAAAATTTTTTTCCTTCCCTTTTTTTCTTATAAAAACTATAATAGTTACAATTTTATGTTAAAGTTTCCCCGTTTGTTTGTGTGGAAATTTTGTCCCCGTTGGTTTTAAAGTATTTGTTTAGTTCTGTTAGGGCTAATCTTTATGAGACACATTTGAAAAAAATTTTTACAAACACTATAAAAGTATGGCTTTTGGGTGCGTGTGACAGAGATGGAGCGGGATCGGAAGAAAGATTAGATAAACCAGCACATTTAAACCTTAAGTACAGTATTTTAGATTCCAAAGGGATAGGGTTACTCACAAGAATGTTTTTTATTTTGGAATCCTCGTTTTATTTTTAATCATGCAGTTTTTAACTGTCTTTATTTTATATTTGTAAAAAAGGGATATTACTGTTTTATAAATGAAATCTTCCGTTTTTTTTTTGAATATTGTTTTCACATTAAAAACATTTTAACTTTTGTTTTGAACCTAAATTAATATCAGGTTATGAAGAATTGAATAACCAAAAACGTTTCAACGTAGTAGAATAAGTTTTATTCTATTGAAATTGTTTAAATCTGTAATATACTATCTTTGAATCAGAAGATTTTTTAAGGTAGATAAGAATGCCAAGTTTATTTGCTCTATCCAAAATATTTCAATAATAAAAAAGTCCAAAGTTGAATAAAAAAATTTTATAACTCCAAAACTATTAAAGTTAAGCATAAGAATGAGAATAGACAATCTTATTTATAAAAATTCAAATGTAAAATTAAAGTTGGATCTTTTCCATAATTAATATCGGCCGGGGTGACACCGTTGTTAAAATTAAATGGACTTTTTGTTAAATTTCAAGCGGTTTGAAAAATTTTTGGGAAAAGTCAAATTTTGATGGGTGCTTACATTCTAAAAGTTGTTCTTTTTCCCCAACCACCCAAAATGGCGGCGAAGTTTTAATGGTTTAAATTTTAGCACTTATCAGTTCATTCAATGGTTTTGGGGGCAACCTATCAAATCTGAAATTTGTTAACAACTAAACTGTTGTTAACTGCTAAGTCATGCTATAACAACGCGTTCATCCTCGGCCGTTAATCTTACAATGAAAATTTTAGTTAGGGTTCTTTTTTGTTGTATAACCTTTAACCTTTTTTTTGTAATTTTTTGGTAAGATAGGTTGGATGTCTCTGTTTGTGGGCCATCCTGAAACATTTTCTAAGTTTTAAGTTTTGGTTAGTAATAGATCACACATAAGCCCAAAAGTTTTTTTATTTGTTTAAATACACTTATCTTAAAGGGTTTGATTTATTATATTTTATTTTGTTTGTAGTTGAAAGTGAAAAAAATCATGATGGGAAAAAAAAGTTTAATCAAGATAAAAAAAGCAAAAAAATCTACAATCTAAATATAAAGTCATGCATTGCGGGAAAAGATGTATATCAGGTTTTTTTTAATAATACCCTGTATATTTTCCATTCTGCACAAAATATTTGGCAAACCGATACATAAAGTATGCCGAAATTTTGGTTAAGTTTAAACAACTGAAATTGGCATTTGATTAGTTAAACCCTTTGTACTAAACAAAAACGGCTTAAAATAAACAAGATGGGTTTTACTTGTCCATCTATGTAAAAAATATATAAACATAAGTTTCAGAAAATATAAGAAGTTGAATATATTACTAAAACCTATTTTACTCTAATATAAACGTTTTTGTTTGAGGAGGTTAATTAAATATGTTGATTTTATTGCACACTTTTTCTATCAACCTAAACTAAAATGTAATGCAGAAGGTCTGTTTAAATTTTTCAGGATTCAGAGAAGCAAAAAAAGAGTATTCCATAAAGAAAATTTTTTTGTGCCTTAATGAATGTCTTTGCGGGTCTGAAAATTTAAAAAATTTTATTTTTGGACTGTTAGGCTATATTTTGTTTAAAACCTTTTTACTGGCTATGTATTGGCCATTTATTTTTTTAATTTGGGGGTCCCCTATAAATATTTAACCATGTTAATAAAAAATGTTTATAATAAATGATTTTTTTTTGTTTACTTTAAAATATTTTTATGTCTGAAAATTGGTAATTGTCATTTTAAAACCCTTACTATTATAATGTGTCTTTTAATTTACTTTTTTAATTTTTATATACCTCATATTTATAGTTCTTTTTTTAAATAATTACATATTTTTATTCTTGTTTTATTGATTTTCAAAATTTTAAATTTATTTTTTAAATTATAACCCCAAAATTTTTAAAAATTTCAAATTTTTTTAAAAGGGTTTTTTAAAAAAAAAAACATATAGTTTTATTTGGGGTTTATAACGAGGTAAAAGCAATAAATGTAGGAATTTGTCAAATGCAATTTTTTTAATACCTTTTTATGTTTCCATCCATTTATACAAAATAGGTTTCATAATCTCATTTTATATAGCATGAAAAATAAATATATTTTATTAAAAGAAAAAAAAAGTTACAAAAGGGAAAAAACAAAAATACTGTTAGCTTGGATATAGCTATCCTAATAATATTTTAAATTTTTCCCCGGGCCTTTAATTGTTTCTCTATTTGTCAGTTGCCATATAGAGCAAACCAGTATACTACTGGAAAAGCAAAAAAGTTGCCATTGTTTAGTAATGACATTTTTGGTTTAAAATAAAACAATATTTTGGTATGCCCAATTTAAATTAAAAAAGTTGATGTCACCCAACCTTATACAAATGCTAAAAATCATTCAAATTAACCTTTTCCATTTAACTCTCCCCAAAACTCATTGTTTTCCCCCAACTAGTGGTTCATTTTATGGACACCCTGTACATAAATACACATTACGCATGTGCATTATGCGCATTTAGTACCCTGGACAGTAGTAAAAATGCATTTTATTTAAATTTGGAAAAAAATTAAGTGATGACATCTAAACACATACCCGGGCAATACCTATTTATTGATGGATGCCATCATCCTAAAACCCATTTTTCCCATACTTATTATTGATGGATGCCATCATCCTAAACCCCATTTTATCGCCATAACTTATTATGATGGATGCCATCATCCTAAACCATTTTTGAACACTTTTAATGATGGATGGTCATTACATATCTGCAACACATGGCCTAATAACGGCACTAACCCCTTTTCCCCGCGTCTTTTGGATACCTTTTTGCCAATGCCTTGCCATTAAAGGTGCTGGGCTGCCAATATAATAATTACATAAACAAAAAATGTTATATGGGGTAAACCTTATTTTTTTTTTAGCAATCCACAAAAACACAAACATTGGGGAAATCATCAAAACATATTAAAAATTGCCTTATTTTTCCCCTGCTTTTTCCTTTAAAATTTTTTCCATAATTCTTTTGATATTTTTATTTTTGGTTAAAAGTTACGTCTCAAAACACCTTTTAAAATATAAAAATACTTACCTAAAGTAAACATCCCGGGTTTCCCCTTGGTTTCAAGCCCAACACCATAAAACCCTCTAATCATTTTGTTACGATATTAAATAACAAAAAAAAAAACCAAAATTATGGTTAAAATTTTTAATAATACTAACCCACAAAATAAAAAGGTTTTTTATAAATTTAAAAAAAACTTAACCAAAAAATATAATCACAAAAAAAACAATAGAAATAAAAATCTTAAAAAAGTAAATTTATAATAAGATTTACCCAGTGTGTACGTAGGCAACACATTAAATTTTTTCGTCGAATTTCGTTATTCCCAAAATCAGGGGAGCCAACTCGACAGTTATTTTCTTCTGGGGGACTTTTTTGATTGAATGGGCCAAGCATTGGGTTTCCCATTACCTCCCCTTGAACTTTTTGGATCGGCCCCTTAAAATCTGAATATCTGTTTTTTATAAAACTTTATTTTCATGAATAACTCGTGAGTAGAATAGATTACAGTAGGCTGCCTGGCAAATTTAGACTCAAATATCTTTAATTAAAGATACTAGTTAATCCAGGACCATGGATCAACTCTTTTTTGCACCTTTGAAGGTATAAAAATGAAACTTAAGGGTATCATATGACGTCGAATTTGACTTGAAGTCACGTAACTTACGGCCTTACCGGAAACGCCATCAACTTTTCATTTTTAAATGAGACACACTATATATTATTACATCTGTAAATTCCTGTGAACATTCTGCGTCAAACAGTGCCTCATTTCTCAAATTTTGACAATGGTTTCATAAAATAAAAGCAATTTTTGTCAATATTTTTTCGACAAAGAATTATTCCTTATAATTATAAACTAAGCATTTTTACTGATGGTGTGAACTGATACCAAAATGGAGAATTTTTGGTTTTAAATTTTAAAACGCGATCACATTAAGTGTAAAGCATTTACAGGGTGGTTTTTTATTTTCGTTAAATTAATTGGCATCAAAATACTATTTTTGCATCCATCTTGACCACTTAGATAAAAAAAATATTTTTAAGATGCAAATATTTGTCATATGGAGTACTGCTGGACGCAGAATGTATCCAGAAATGTAAAAATATATAGGATGTCTTACGTGACTTGTTAAAAAAAGTTAAATTTGATATTCATTGGTATTTCCTAGTTTTACTTTTTTTATCATAAAAAGTAAAAAAAGAGGTTAAGGCACGCTTCTGGATCACCCGATTTATTTAATAATAGGTAGTTGCGGCTAAATTTTGCCAGACAACCCTGCTATTATCTATTCCACTATCATGAGTCACTTATTAAAATTAGGTTATCAATAAAACATACATACACAGATTTAAGCAGCAAGATTTTGGACTATATAATCGGTCCATTTTTAAATGAAAAAAACACCAAGTAATTAACCATGGTTCTTGACTCTTTAAATCAATGGAACCTTTAAACTTCCTTGTGGAATACATATTTTGATGGTTACTGAGTTTTTGAACTATTGCAATTCTTTTTTTGGTTAGTCTTTTTAATCGAAAATAAAAATTTTATGGGTAAAACTATTGCCATTAAAGCGTTAACTGAAATCAATGACCTACCAAACATATACAATGACATATGTCGGATTGTGTTATGTAGTTGTCTACCTAAGTATTTTATAAAGTAACATTTGTCTGTTTTTTTTTTTAATTTCGGGACAGTCCACGAAGGCTTAAAGCCTAAGTACTAAAGCAGGGTAAGTGTTTTACTAAGAGTATATGTTATTACTTGATTTAAAACAATCTATAAATTTACTTAAAAAAAAAATTGGGCAGTTCTTTTTGTTTCTAAGTATTTTTAATATATGTTGGGGAAATTTTTTTAAAATTTTTTAATTTATAATTAATAATAAAATTTATAATATCTATTTCATTTTGTCTTTAAAGTGCGACAATTTCGTAAATTTTTCAATTTTTTTATTCTTATAGTGTTTTCAACTTAATATATATATATATATATATATATATATATATATATATATATATATATATATATATATATATATATATATATATATATATATTATAAAAAAATAAAAAATATATATATATATATATATATATTTTTTTTTTTTATATATTTTATTTTCTCTATCATTTCTGACTCCATACTTTAAGATTGTAATTCTGCATCCACCTGAATCCTGCGTTTTATATTTTTTTGTGAAAATTCTAAGAAAAACCTTTTTTAACCCAGCGGTTAACTCACAATTTATTTTTAATGAATTTTAACTTATACTTTTTATACATTTAACATCAAAACTTCCTCCTCATTTCCGTAAATTTTAACTCCTTTAGTATATTTTGTACTTAATACCGATTATCCGCTCCCGCGATGTTTGCCGAACTTATTATTACTTTTTTTTTTAAATAAGCATTCCTTTTTGTTAACATGTTTAGGTTTTAGTTGCAATTCAATGTTCCACACGGAAGAACATTGATCTATAGTTTGTTTATCAAATACATATTTTTGGAAAATCAGGGTTTAAAAGATAAATAGTATCTTCTTTTTTTGTAATATTTCCAATAATAATTAGATTTAAATACGAGGGCTAACAAAAAACTTACATAAATTACCCAAATCATTTTTTCATATACAGGGTTAGCAGGTATGTTGTCTCAAAGTATACCGTGTTAGCTGTTCCTTCAATTATGGATTAACCCCCAGCAAAAAACTGCGGATCGGTAGGTATTAAGGACAGAACATTAGGGACGGACTTTAATAATTAAAGATTTATAATTTATTTTTATTTAGATAAGTATAATCTTAAAATTACATTAAGAAATTAAATATATACAAAGTTTTCATAAATTTATAACTCATTATCTATCATAATTACATTTTTAAAGTAAATATCTAAATCTAATTCTGTTTCACTATCAAAGTCATATTGAGATTAATTACAATAGGATTTTTTTTTGTTTTAGAAAAGAAATGTAAGAGTCCTTAATTTCTGTAGTGAATTTTTTCCAGCTCTCAACTGGTAAATGTTAGAATTAAGTAATTACATTTTTAACAAATTTATAACACTTTAAAGAAGGTGTAACATTTCTGCTCTGATCTTTGATTTTACTTGTTTCCACAAATGCTCTATGGGGTTAAACAACAGTGATACGGAGGAAGCCGTAAGACAGTTTGCCCAGTCTGTTCAGCCAAATTATCAATACATATTGTTTTTTAATTGCATATGAATTTAGGACTTCCAAAAGATGCGTTTTTGTAACTGAATTTAAAATAAATATCATTTTCTAACAAATATTGCTGGATTTCAGTTTTTGAACTTGATGAAGCTGGTGCTTTGTGTAGTAGACGGCTGTGGTAGCTTGCGTAATCCATGACAATAACACTGTTGTTTGGAATATTTTTTAAAAGATAATTTTGAAACCAGTTTTCAAAAAGTTCTGCACTTGTATCCTCATGATAATCCAAGCTAGAATCCTAATATTCTTTGCAGACAACAGCAAGCAGATTGAGACAAATCCGTCTATTGAACCAGCGTGTATTATGGTAATGCGTTTTCCTTTATTTGAAGGTGCTTTCGTCTAAAAGTTTTGACTGGAATCAACCCATCCTTTGGATACTGTGTTGTGTGTATCTTACCATGTTTCGTCAAGGTAAATTATGGATCTGTTTACGGTGAGATTGAAAATCACTACGTTTTTTCTTTTGTTCAATTCAATAAAAACAGTCGCCTATTTTCCGTCTTTTAATAATTACTTAATATGGATAAAGACGGTTTTCTTTTATTTCAGTTTACTTAACTTTTTAAAATCTACCCAGTGACATCCATTCTGATAAACGCCAACGTCCAAAATGGGCAATTGCAATTTTTTGCTATTAAGTCGTTTATATTTTTCAGCTTTCGAATGTGCATAACACTCTAGGCTTTAATAGATATGGGATTTCTGAATTTTAGAAAAAAAGGCCATCTTTAGAATGCTATATCTCAACTTTTAAAAAGTGTTACATAATGGTAATGGTTGACAAACATTTTTTGTGGTAAAAATATGTTTTATCATAGACAAATAAACAAATAAACATACAAAGAGAAATAAAGTTGTCTTCCACAGTAATTCATAAGTCTAGTAACAATGAAATATATAATACATTTTAAGTTCAGTATTTGTTTTATTTAAATTAATAATTTTTTGTATGTATCTGATGATAACTGTATTACCAGTCAAAATAATGCGTATTTAAAAATAAGTCTCCTTTAGAACTCAAAAATGTCAATTTTTGGGTATTTTTCTGAACATTTGGTTTGAAAATACTTAGACAAGAATATAATATTAAATAAATATTATAGAAAACAGACGCAGGTATAAAGTAGGCTACCTTTATTTTAAAACGAAATGAATAATGCAAAAAAAGGAAAAAAACAATATTTATTGTAGGTCACCTAATAATAAAAAGTAACTAATAATAATTAGTTACTAATAACTATTACTACCAGTTAATGTTAGGTAACTTAAAAATTAAAAAAAATACATAAAACAGAAAAAGCTCTTTTATCTCTTTATATTTTTCTTGATAGACATTTTGCACAAACACTTTAATTTTAAGCCAGTTTTTATTTGGTAGAATATTCTGATTCATTGAAGTAAGTTTCTCGCATTCGTCACGCTTTGGTGGTCTTTTCTCCCTGAAATGTGATTTGAAAAACGTTTTTACTATTTCTTTTTTCCTGTTTGTCCATGGAGTTTTTTTATTACTTTCTTCTAATTACGCATATTTATTTTTTTAAACTTCTCATCAGTATTTTCATTTATCTTACAATTAGAAGACATGTCAAGGACCTCCTCAGCATTTTCTTCCTCCTCATAAATGTTATTTACTGATATGTCTTTATTATTCTCTTCCATTTACATCAATTTTTATTTAAATTAGTTTCTATTTTATTTAAGGATTTGCTTTTAAATTCGGCGGACGACCCTTTTTCATTAAAAGTAACAATTTGAAAATGTTAACAGTCTGATAGATGTCATCCGAAAGTCTTTTTTTTTTTATCTTGGGACAGTCCACGAAGGCTGATGCCTAAGTACTAACGTACCGTGGGTGCCTTAAGTGTGGTAAGAGGGAGTTTGTTCACACGGGACTTAAATATTTGGAGATTGGGAGGAGAAGGAAAAGCTTCTGCGGCAGCGGTTCCACAGTCTTGACACTCTAGGGATAAAGGAACGAAGAAAGCCCGGGAAGTTCGGGGCCTCTCTAACTGAACTGTAAAAGGATGCATAAAGTTGCACTACGGGTTGCTCTGTTGGGAGCTGCCAGAGAAGGAATTATACTGGCCAACTCCTCTGAGCAGAAGCCGTGAAAATACCTATAGAAGAGCGACAGATCCCCTACAGCTCGACGGTGGGCAAGAGGAGGAAGCCTTTCTGTGAGCGTTGGATCATTAATAAGACGAACGGCTCTTCTTTGAATGGAGTCCAGAATGCTAAGTGTTGTAGGGGACGCCATTCCCCAGACATGCGAGAACAATATTCTAAAGAGGGTCTAATTTGAGATACATACAAAGTGTACAGATTGGAAGAAGAGAAATATTTTCTGGCTCTGTAAGATTTTCTGTGTATTCCTGTAGTGTGAAGAGATATGTAATGTAATGTAATTATCAATGAAGTCCAGCGAGATACTAAAAACGTATAACACACGGTATTTCGATCTTTTACAAAACTAATTAAATGTCAATGTTGCCAAATGTGTGGAGGCAGGATACGCGATGGAATATATATTTTTATATACGGCCACATCCTTAGATGTATATGATCTGAGCGCAACGGTATGAAATGTGCGGAACTATTATATACGCGATAAGTATATATATATCGCCTATTTTGACTCCCTTCAGTTTTTTGATATTTCGGTTGTAGGTAAAGTAAAATGACGTTTACACGTGTTTGCAATCTTGCCTCCATATACGGAGTCAGGTTTACGTCGGAGGCAGGATTAAATGTAAATCGGCAATGGTGGGAGGCAGAATTGATAGCGAGATTATATATATATATATATATATATATATATATATATATATATATATATATATATATATATATATATATATATATATATATATATATATATATATATATATATATATATATATATATATATATATATATATACATATATATTCGGTATACCTAATACTTATTGTGTTTATTTTAATGATTTTTAAACTAAAACACAAAAAGTGTTAGACCTAATTTAAAAGCCTATTTCTTAATACTTCGCTTTGTTAATGTATGACACTATTTAAGTGGAGGTGCGATATAAAATAAAATATTTCCTATACCAAAATTAAACTTTTTTAAAATACTAACATTAAATAATTAACAATTTGAATAGCTGCAGAAACCAGGCGGTGCCATTTCAGATTAAAGTACTTTAGCCTTCAGTACTTCAATAAATTAGTCTTTTCTGAGGTATAAATAATTTTATCCGATAAAAGTTTTTAGATGATTTTCTAAAATTAAAAATATACAAGAAAATATGCAACAAGATAATTATTTTTAAAATCTTATTTATACCTCTAGGTAGAGAATGGCTGTGCTTCGTACTAGGTGTATGTTCAGTAGCAGCTCCCGTATACTCTGAGAAACCTGACCTCAAGTTAGTTTTTCAGTGGGGTCAACTGGAATTTGACTATGCCTCACCGGGTGACCGGGAGCACGATGTTAGTACTGGAATATTCACGCCGGGAGTTATAGCACCAATTGATGTGGATGTGTACTATTCTCGTAAGTAATCTAGTATAATGAACTGTTAAAAATATATTTAATCAACATCCGGTATGTTTAGATAACTTTATATCCGATAGTTTCCTTCTTTTCCAAATACATTTATTTCACGACAACTTTTTGGTTCTTTAGCAAACAACAACCAAAACCAGGTTTTTGTAACCATACCAAGGTTTACAACAGGAATACCAGTAACTTTGGGAACAGTTACAACAAACAAGTTAAATGGAAATCCGATTATTAAGCCCTATCCAGGATGGAATTGGCATAGGCGTTCTGAAGAGTGTCATCATGACAGAATTGTGTCGGTATTCAGAGTTAGAGTAAGTAAATTTTACATTTACAATAAAAAAAATTTCTATAATTTTTATAAAACTGTTTTAGTTTTTTGTTATGGATTTATTGGAAAAAGTCTCACAGAATCTATTTTGAAAGCTACCTCTATTTCTAAATGTATTCGTAGTCTTAAGAATCGCTATATTGTATTGCAATTTTAGGTGACTCTACAGAATAAAAATACAGACAGGGGCACCCTACTAGGTATATAGCAATGGACCGGACGAATTTGCAATCGTCCGCTATTTTTGTATGCATTCTTGTCTGTTCAGTAAGAAACAACAAAGTAACACAATTTTCAGGTTGTTGGGAATTATAAATGTATAAAAATTATTTCGCCTGGCGAATTTAAGGTAAGAACACGAGTGATTTTAAAAAATCCTTAACATTTAAAACCTAAAATGGATATTTATCGAATTGAGGAAAAAGTTAAAATTGTTCAGTGGTATTATGGGGGTAATTCTTTACAGCGGGTAAAAAATATATTTGCTGAGAATTATCCTAATAGGCCACACCCTGCAATTACTACTATTTCAAGAATTATAAATAATTTCCAAAAATACGGGTGCGTTTCTCCCAGAAACCATAAAATACAAAACGTCCAAGAAGTTAATGAGGAACAGGAAGCGATAGAAATTAATTTGTTGCCATTAATTAATGAAATTCCAACTTTGTCAACACGTGCGCTTGCGGATGAGGTTTATTTAAGTACAAGAACGGTGAGGAGAATATTAAATAAAAATAAGTATCGTTCATACAAAGTTCAAAAAACCCAAGAAATATATCCTGAGGACAATATCAGGAGAATGGAGTTTTGTGAAAACATGATGAATAAGGCAAATGAAAATGAAGATTTTATTCGAAACATTGTCTTTACTGATGAGTCCATATTTCCACTCCATGGTAGACATAATCCCACTCATACCCGTTATTGGTCTCAGGAAAATTTACATAGGTATTTTGAACTTAGAACTCAGCGTCCTTAAAAGGTAAATGCCTGGAGCGGTATTTATGGGGAACATGTTATTGGGCCATACTTCATTGATGGTAACTTAACTGGTCAAAAATATTTGGATCTTTTGCAACAGCAAATAGTTCCAGAAATTAGATGATTGGCAGGTCCTCGATTTAATGAAGTGTGGTTTCAACAAGATGGCTGTCCAGCACAGAATACACGTTTGGTTTTGGATTATTTAAATAATACTTTTCCAAACTGTCTTATTGCTGGATTGAGAGCTATAATACCGTGGCCCGCTCGCTCTCCTGATCTGGCTCCTAACGATTATTTTCTTTGGGGTTATGCAAAATCCAAAATTTATGGTTTTCGGGATAATCGCGCTATGAATCTTGATGAATTGCGTGTAAAAATTTGCAATGTTTTTCAAACAATTACACCTGTGATGTTAAACAATGTTCGAAGAAGTTTTTATGATCGCTTAGGACATTGTTTAGCGGAAGGCGGTGGATTGTTTAAATACTAGCTTCATTAATTAATTTATTTGGATTTTTTTTTGTTTTTACTTAATTTTTTTATGTAGAATTATTTTTTTTGTTTTTAGTTGGGATTTTTTAGAATAACATGTTTTCTTTCCTTAGAATCGAAACAACAATTTTATTATTGTTTTGATTAAAAAAAACTCTGATAAGCAATAGCGAATTTTATCTCCTACATGCGTAAATAATTATGAAAAACATGAAATACGGCAGTACATCCCAACCCGTCCGTGGTTACAAAGTTTCTGAAAATTGAAAGAAAGTTCGCAGGTTGGCCGCGCGAACCTCGGCTGCAGTGCTTAGAGGGTAATCGCAAATTCGTCCGGTTGATTGCTATATACCTAGTAGGGAGCCCCTGTCTGTATAATAATCGTCTAAGTTGCTTTCTTCTATATTAGTCATGAGTGACGATAATATTATCGAAAGTCATAATATCGAATGCAATATTATCAAAAACAAAATATTAAAAGCAAAATATCTAAAAAATAAAAGAACTAACCAGCTAAAAATATCTAATCTATATTTATTATAAAATAATGTTAATACAAAATGTGAAAAAATTAACACAACATGTAAAACTACAATATTTTTTTTCACTTTTTGTATTAAAGCTATTTTGTAATAAAGTAAAATAGATTAGATATTCTTAGCTGGCAGTTCTGGGTGGTTCTTTCAATATTTTGCTTTTAACTATATTTACTTTCGATATTTTTCGATTTCGATATTTAGTCCAGGAAACGAACCATTTTGCCTAGCAATTTATTTTTAAAATGCATACAATGAGTTGAAATTTCGATAGTAGGTAGGGGAAAGTCTAAGAATCAAAATCTATATCATGGTAAAGGGCGCCCTTGCCTTGGGGGTGGTTGCTAAAACATCTTCAGACCAAAATATTTTGAGTGCAAAAATCTTCGATAACAACCCTTTAATCACCACCTCAATTAAAATGAGTCGTAGCCCCCTGTTTAAATTCTCTTTATGTATGTATTATAAATACATTCTAAAGTTTGGAGCTGCAAGTGAAAATCGAATTTCAGAATTTTAATAAAAAAATTACCATTTCTTGAAAATAACTCGAAAACTAAGGGCTGTAACTTTTTGGGTTACAAATATTTTGTTTTTTTAATTTTCTGTATGACGGAAATTAAGTGATATACGAGTTTAAAACGCGTGTGTATAGACGAGAACTGTTTCAGCCCTTTAAACTCATTCTTTTAAAAAATAAGGGTTTTAAACAATTTTAATATAGGACCTTATAGCTCTTAAAAAAACCAACAAGATGTGGCCATATGTTAATTTTTCTAGGGTAAATATTTTTTTTATTAAATTATAATAAGTGTTCATTTTTAAGGGTTAAAATTTATTAAATAATGTTTCAAAGAATTAATTACTTATTTTTTAATTTCTATGGGCCTAATTTTATGTGACTTAAGCTTTGATATGAAAGTTTTAAAGGTTTTTGCAATAAGGGGTAGTTTTCACCCCAAGAAAATAAGAAGCGTTCTTCAGCAAAATGGAGATTTTTAATCCTAAATTTTTATGCAAAACACTGTGATAATATATTAATTTTTTAGGGTATTTTTTTAAATCATAATAAGAGTTGATTTTTAGGGGCTGAAATATTTCAAATAATGTTTTAAAGAAACAAAATACTAATTTTGCAACTTATTTAAGTCAAAATTTTTCTTAACTTAAGCTTTAACGTATAATTTAATAGGTTTTAGCAAAAAATGGTAGTTTTTACCCCTAAAAAATAAAGAGCGCCCATCCGCATAATATATATCTTGAAGAGGAGGGTAAGTTAGGCTTAAACCCAATTTTTTGCATTTAGAAAAAATTCGTTTTCTGGACTAGTTTTGATTTCGATATTTTTTTATTTTTGATATTTTGTTTTTCAATCAAATGTTGTCGATATTTTTGCATAATATATTTTAACTTTAGATAATATTGTAGTCATCCATTAGTCATTAATTTAGAATTTAAGATACAGCCAATCCTACCTAACAAAGATCTCTTTAACCTTGTGGGCATTATTTTTTAGAGGACCTTTGTCCTTTTTATAGGTATTTCCACGGCTTTTTTTTGAAAAAATAAGCTGATATAATTTATTTGCTTCCAATTTCCATGAAGGCAACACCAGAATTTTGACGACCAATAAATATTTTCCTATGTTGTTAATATTACCCAATATTTGCACCCAGATCATGATGTGAAAAGATTTGAATTTTGTCACTGGTTTTTAAATAAATTAAACGAGGATGTTTATTTAGGAAAAAAATAAGTTGATCAGATAAATGTCGAATAACACACTGCGGTATTCTTAACCGACATAATGAAAGACATTGGAACTCTACAAATCCCCACATGGTACGACCTGTTCGTCAACAAGGTCGATTTGGGGTAAATGTAGGTTGTTTTTTGTGTTAAAATAAACTGGTGTATCGCTGTTTTAAAAAAATATAAATGCAGATACATATTTGGACATACTCCACTCAAACCTTTTTAATATCCTTGGTGATGTTTTTTTTTATATGGAGTAAAATAGATTTACTTTCAACAAGATAACGCCCTTACAAATAACGCTCTTAGAAAAAAGTATTTAAATACTCATTTTAGAAACAGTTGGATAGGGAAACCTATGAAGTGGTCACCACGATCTCCGGATCTAACACCTCCAGATTTTTTTCTTTAGTGAGTGCTGAAAAATAAACTTTATAAAAGAGTCATCTTAACCCTACAATAACTTGATCAAAGAATTCATGTAGGCTTTGCACATATAAAACCATTACACATCATAAATGCCTTAAAATTTGTTCGAAAACGATGTCAAGATCAGCAGAGATTTGTGATGATTTCCGTTATTTTTTTTGCCTTAATTTGAATCCTTTATTTCGTTTTAAAGTTTCTATAGTTGTTTAATGTACTTTCTTAAGCAGACTGTTTCTTCTACTATTTGTATGTTTATTCTATAAAACATCAAATAAACAAATGATGAATGTTAAGTGTTTAAAAATAAGTTATTTTTTTAATGTTTCCTTTTAGGTTGATGAATGTGGAAGACTATGGGTATTAGACACAGGAAGAATCGGTGCACAACAACTATGTTCTCCGCAAATAATAGCTTTTGATTTAAACACTGTAGGTAAATTTTTATTGTTTTTCTTTTTCATTTTATCATAATAATTATTTAACTCCAAAGTGACCTTGATATTGACTTTTCGTTTTATTCACGGCCATTATTGCGTAAAATCATCATTAAGGTGTGTTTAAATAATTATAAATAATACATGTGTTATTTATTATGAGTATATTACACAGGAAAAAGCAAATACATGCATTTTTAAATTATGTGACCTGGAAAAATTTATATATATATATATATATATATATATATATATATATATATATATATATATATATATATATATATATATATATATATATATATATATATATATATATATATATATATATATATATATATATTATATATATATATATATCTTATTTAAGTTCTTGTTTTTTAAATTAGAAATAAAAGGTTCATTTACTTTTATTTATTCACAAACGTTTCGGCTTGTTTGGCCTTTCTCAATGTCCATGAGATAATCCATTTAAAATAAAGCATATATTGCAAACAAATTAAAATTACATGTTAAACACTAAAAACTATTCAGAAAGACAACAACACACAATCTGTACATTCATTTAACTTATTATAGTATTTAAATATTATATATATATATATATATATATATATATATATATATATATATATATATATATATATATATATATATATATATATATATATATATATATATATATATATATATATATATATATATATATATATATATATATATATATATATATATATTATATATATATATTCTATATATATACTAATATTAGACAAAAAGGAATAAGAAAATTTTGATTGACATTAAAAATTATATCTGTTTCTACTTTAAGTACACTATTATTAAAAATAAACCCTAAAATTTAAATCTTAATTTTTAATGGGATGTCCATTATCTTGCCACCATCTGCCACCCGCATTTAAATTTTAAGTTTTAGCTATGTTATTTGTTTGAAACATCAGTTTGAATATTTAATTAGATAAATATGCTATTGAAATTGAGTATGCAAAATAAAATTGAAAAAATATTAATTGTTGGTGAATTACAAAATGTTAAATTTATTTTCAGTAATAGTCTACTAAGAGTAAAAACCGATATAATTTTTAATGCCAATTAATATTTTCATATTCCATTTTGCTCTAAAATTAAGAATAAGGGTACTTTTCTCTTATGTCAATTTTGATTTTTTAAATTATTGATCATCCTGGACATATATTATCTAAAGTTTGAATTGTCTAATATTATTATTTTAGTAAGCAGAACTTTTTATAAAGAGCAACTTGTTTTCGTAACATTTATATTAAAAAAGTTCACCATATGTACAGGGTTATTCATTTTAAAGTAAACAGGGCTTTATTTTTGAACTTTTCTGTACTTTTAAAAAAAACAAATAGAGCCAATTTGTGTATTTTTTCCGTAGAATTCAATAATCTAATCAGAAAAAATTTAAAACAAAAACAGAAAAGTTACAGCACGAGTGACGTTACCCCCATATTTTACCTCGTATTGTATTTTAATTTTTTCCATTTATTGTAACTTTGCTGCTTATAGTTTAGAAATAGATATTTTAGCATACAATTTTTTTGAAGCCGTTCTTCTGATGAAAACCTCATTATAAAACTACTCCAAAAAGTAATAAACGTATTTTTAAAATTCTTGACTTTGACAAATAAGCACCTGTGACCGGTGGCACCCAGGTTTTTTCAGGTGAAACTATCATTATAGTGTCATGCAGTTTTTAAACATTTGCAGCAGAACCGCAGGAAATAAACCCGGCAACCCTTATATCACCGAATTCCTCGTGAAAATCTCTATATATTGATATAAAAATATACGGGGTATTCCATTTAAAAAATACGTCACTCGTGCTGTGTTATTTTTGTTTCAAATGTTTTTCTAAGTAGATTATTGAATTCTACGGAAAAAAATACACGAAATGGCTATATTCGTTTTTTAAAAAAGTACAGAGAAGTTCAAAAATAAAGCCTTGTTTACTTTAAAATAAATAACCCTGTACAGAAGTTAAATGGACACACTGTATATATAAATTACTCTTCATTTTCACCTAGTTTGACGAACGGTTAGGTTATATGTATTAAATTATTGTTGGTGGTCTTATTTATCACTTAACAATATCTTTATAATGTTTTTTTTATAATTTTTGGTCAAAAGTGAATAAACCTATCGTATAAAAGATTGAATGTAGGATTTTTTTTTGGGTTTTCTTGGTAATAATGTTAAATGTAGACACACTTTACACAGTATTGGTGATCATTCCCTAATTAATTATCGTTGTTATATTTTAAGCTTTTTAAAAAGCTAGAATAAATTATGCTAAGATCATCAATATCTTTTTTTTTGTTCATGCAGTTACTATCAAGAAAAATCTCCACCATTTCTAAAAATTCTTTTTTGTTATATTTTTTTTATTCAGCACTTTTCTATTTGGCACTTTATAATTTAAATTTTCTGGTAATATATTTCGACAATTCTAAAAGCGTTTTACTTAAAAAAGTTTTTAGAATTGTCAAATGTTGTAAAGAAAAATTTAAATTATTATAATTATTGTTTAATTTACAGATAAGCTATTTTTTACAGTTTTTGACCTATTCCACTTCTTCCATACACACGTGATATACTTTATTGATCGATTTTTTTACAAAAATCAATAATAATTTCCTATTTTTATTTAAGAACCAAGTTCTTCATAGACACGAACTTCCGCCTGAAGTGCAAAACCCCTTAAATCTTCTGGTCACTCCAGCTGTAGACATTCGAGACGTTAACTCTGGATGCAGGGACACATTCGTCTATATAGCAGATGTGCAGGGATTCACACTAATTGTGTATGACGTGGCACGCGACAAGTCTTGGAAAATCCAAGATAAATCTTTTTATCCATTTCCACCATATGGAACTTACACGGTAGAAGGTATTTAGTAAATTTTGTTAAATTTCAAAGTGCTTACATTTATTACAATTAAGTTTTTGACAGCCATAACGTTTAAACCAGTATAAGGTAACGAATAAATTGTTAAAAAATATATAAAACAACGCCTAGAGGCAACAACATGCAACAGTCCGCCTTATGCATTATAATTGCAAAGTCAATCAGCTTTTAATATATACAGGGTTTTTATTTACCTTTAGGCACCCACTTACAAGAAAAACTAAAAAGAATAGAAAATAAACTTCTTAGATAAAAGTTTTTTAGTTTGTCGTCTATTATTTTTTGAGCGTAACGAAAGAAACAAATGAACATTATATGTTAAGAAAAAATAATAGGTTAACTTTTTCCAAGGAAGACATCCTGTATATTTTTTTTGAAAATATTAAAGTTTTTAAATAAACATTTAATTGAGAATACATATTAGCTTTGCCTTGGAAAACAAACAATTTATTTGTTTATATGTACAATATTTAAAAACACAATAACACTAAAATTTTAAACTTCCGTTTTCTATATTTGTTAATTGATACACAACGTTTCGGTTCGTGATGTATCTCCAACCGTTTTTAAGTGATAACTAGTTATCACTTGAAAACGTTGTGTATCAATTAACAAATATAGACAATGGAAGGCCACGATTTTAGTGTTATTGAAACCATGACATTGTCTAACACTTTTAAAGAAACATTTAAAAACATGTTAAATATGGGTTATACTCAAATTAAAAACATAAAATATAAACGAAAATGTCTCGCAAGTTCTGGACGAATATTACCAATGTTTTCCCGGACAACGAATATCTTTAAGAAACTCGATCACCCCCTTAAATATTGCCACGCCTTTTTAACACCCTGTATTCGCAGTTGTTTAATTAATATTACTTGTATAATGATAAATTTATATAAAGCAATTTTTGCGAAATAGGATTAAAAAGAAACTTTATTATTTTCCTACGCGACATTTAGCAATATATTGTTTTATAATAATCAGCACCACAATAGAGAAACAGACAATCTGTTTAAAAAAATAACGCATTATAATAAAACAGCTTTTATTTAAAATAATTAGTGTCATTTGGTTCCTTTAATCTTCAGTGAAAAATCTAACACATAATACACACTAATTCAGCATTAATTTATTTAATATCACGATTTGTCTGGTGTGTTCAAGGAAACAACTAAAATATTAAACAAATCATTTTCTATGAAATTTAACAAAAGCAAACTTTATTAGGTTTTTTGTCATTAACATTTTCTATTATAAATAGCCAATTCAAAAAAACAAATGACAGGAGAACATACATAATATACAAAACAATTATTAATATACTGTAATACACAAAAAACTGTGCAAGTAATATAGATATATGATAAACAGCTGATTATTTAAATCCTACAAATTTAGTTTCTCTCATTAGCTGGATCATACGCTAGTTCAAAGATGAAATAAAACCTTTTTTTTAAATCTAAAACCTTTTTAAAAATAATGAATGTCAGAGTTTGTATTTAAAGCCATATGAATCGTGTTTAATATTTAAAAATGTTTTTAGGAGAAAGTTTTGAACTTATGGATGGAATCCTGGGATTGGCTTTATCACCATATATACCCGGACGTGACAGAATTCTATTTTACCACGCCATGTCGAGCCCAACAGAAAATTGGGTCCTGACCTCACATCTCAGAAACTATTCGTTGTTCGCAGACGATCCTTCTGGGGCACATGAAATATTTCATGTAAGTTTTTAACAGCTAGCCAGCAAAAAATATTAATCAAATAAGAGAATATGCTGTGGGTAATAAATTGTTGGTAAATACTAATATTCCGCACGCAGTGGGGTAAATATAACTTTTCGCACCTTTTAGGATAATAACTATTTTCTACTACCGTAAAAAAAAATAATTTTCTTAACCTGGCAACGAAAAAAAAGCAAAAGTAAATCTCTAATCTAGGCTTTACCAGCTAAAGTAAAACTTCCGCGCTTTGGATGTTAAAATGAAATAGCATAAAAAGCTTTTGCAACTTAACACATTTTTAATTACAAAATATGAGCTTTAATAAATGGACAAATGTACATAAAATTAATAGAATACAATTTTTTACCACAGAAGAACCAATGGATGTTGTAGAACTTAAACAAATATACAAAATGTGAACCAAGGGATTTTTTTGCTGAACATTCGTATCCTGCCTATTGTCATAACGCTGGTTACTACATTAAAATATATTTCATTTTTAGAATCATTATTAGTATGCAAAGCACTGGAATGTCCACTTCAAATCTTTTTCTAAATCTCAACTTGTTAGAATTAAAGCCTCCATATCTCGTTAAATCCAAAATATCACCTGAATAATTTGCCAGCTACTCTCATAAAGATTGAAATTTTAAGTAGACCAAGCATTATCTCCTTTTTTGGTGGCAGGCATATTTTTGCTGAAAACCCTTTAGAATAATTTATGTAACAAGAATTGAGATATGCTCAGGAAGGTCTGAAAATTTGTTAAATATTCCGAATGTAAAAAATTAAAAAATGTACCTTTGTCCACTACTCTCGCTTATAACTTTGTAAGTGTTGGTCGTAGAGAAAAGTTGTAGGGAAAGAAAAGTTTCATAATTCAAATTTCTATAAGATATTAGTGGTAAGAAATCGCCAACTGCATTATCCTTGTTGCAAAGTAGCATAAACAAAAAAGGCAAAAACGTGGTTGTTTTTTTGAACCCGTTGGATTTTTCTGAGGATCACCATATTCCACCTGCTATGTTAAAACATCAAGGCAAATGTTGTTTAATTTGACTCGATAATTTTTGCATAATAATTTTGTAATCCAATTTTGTTTTAAAAATTTATTTATTTTGCAAATTGATTAGAGACCAGAATATTAAATCTAAACAATTATTTTTTTCACATATACTTACAATCTTAAGCTTTTAAACGTCAAAAAAAATCGGTTTATTTGGGCGCCCTTAGCATTTGTTTAATGTTATAAAGAATTGCTGGGGGCAACAATTGTTTAAACAAATGCAAAAAAATGTTTGCCCAAAATCATGTTGTTTGTGAATATAAACAAATTAAAACAATAATTTCATATAAACCATAAAACGTTGTTGATTTTGCTATTGTTTATAGATTCTCTGCATACGCCCCCTATAAGTAACTATATATTTTGTATTTTTTGAGCCCATCGTAGCCATCATTTCTTTGTTTTATAAACGCAATAAACTTATTGTGTCGTTGACTGATGTACCATGGTAACCTTTAAAACACGCGCGTGTTTAAAAGTTGAATTTTAACACGCTTAGGCCTACTTTTATTAAACAAAATGGGGTACCAATCAAAAAAAAAAGTTTTTATGAAAACGGTAGTAGGAAAAATCAAACGAGCGATACTATTATAGGTTGTCTCCGCCATAAGAGCTTTTTCCAGCATCTAGATTTCCTCCTCGAGTGAAAAATAAATATTCTAGAGCTAGCAATGTAAATAACTATTTTTTATAACATAAAAAAATATTTTGATGATTTAAGGCTCAATAATCTGAAATCTGCATAACAAAATTGACACACACTATATATGAAGAGTGGAATCGATAAACCGTCTAAGTGCCATATTTCTACTTTCTGGTATTTTAACTTAAAAATAGTCGAAATGGCTACCCAGATCTATCCTAAAACGGGCTCTGTGCTAAACTTACTATATACCCACATCACCCTACTACAATATGATAGCACATGATAGCTCAAGACTATGGCTCAAGAAATGTGCCATCCGAAGTTTCCTTTAAAATCGGCCAAAGTGCCAAAGATAAGTCACGTGTATCGTAACATAGTTTTAGTGTTTCAATCTTATGTGACTTAGCTTTTTTTTTGAATTGGCTTTATTGGCATTTAGCCTTTTTTAAAAGTGGCTCTATCGGCACTTAGCCTTTTCTAGTGAGAAAGAACTTTAAATATTTTTTTAATTTCATCATAAAAGGTGGATTTCTAGTTTTTTGTTAACGTATTTTAAAAACGCCAAAGTAAAGAGGAAAAAAACTGGGACTTTAATAGCGTTTATATTGTGTCTTATAAAAACTTTATAATCTAGTTTAAAATTAATTTTTGGGCACATAGCTGACTTATCGATTCTACTCTTCAGATATTTTTTAATACTTATCTTGACAAAATGGTGTAGTTAATTAATAAAATCGGTGGTCCCATAGAACTAAGTCATTTAAACGCGGAGGCTTCGATCGAGAAGTAATAAACTAAAACTATATTTATTGGCAGACTTATCCTGGAATAAGAAGTTCCCAATCAGCAGCTGAGGACATAGATAAAGATGGCATTATGATATTTGGACTTATCAGAGAGTCTCAAATTGTTTGTTGGAATACAAGAACTGAATATGGAAGTAAAAACTTTGATATCATTGCCAGTAATCAAATAACACTGCAATTTCCCAGCGGAATCAAGGTAAGAATTAATCAACGAACTCAAGGGCTTGAGTTCGTTGGAATTAATTATTGAAAGTTATATACTTTAATAGATATAGGATATGTGATTAGCAGAGATTACCGATTAATTGTATCGTAATTTTTATTTGTATTGCCATGTTCCTTCTTTCGACTGATCAAGATCCAATTTTTGATAACTATCTTTACCAAATTAACTTAAGATATATCAGTGTGAATTTTAGATATTGCATTTTCTTAATTAAGTATACCTTTATGGGTGTAGTGCCACAGGTAGTGCGCCAGGTCAACTTCTGGCCTACTGCACGAATATGTGTATTTTACAAAAAATGTTTCAGCCTTTTTTTGTCCCTATCATAACTTCAAACTTGTTCAACATAAAGATATGAAATTTGGTATGTAAATTTGACATAAGTCTTCCAATTACCTGATGTATTATTTTGAATATCGCCCCTTTTACTACTGACTGACTGACTCGGCACTTGCCGAGGGAGTAGAAACTTGAAATTTGGTATGTAAGTGGGTTTTGGGACACAAGAAAAGTAAAATGTTTAAAAACTGCACATTTTTACTCGGAACGCCCTGAAACAGGGCCGTATTACCGTATATATAGGGGGTATTTAGAATGTTTCCATCTGATCTTAGGTCATAACTGTCCTAAAATTTAAACCTTAAAGTATGTTTCCTTCCACGCGGCCGTCGCATGCGACTGCCGCAGTGCGACTAAAGCATGCGGCCGCCGTTTGATCAGGTGGTTTCTTAGGACCGCGTCTCAAACTCGCGATAGCAAAATTATTAGGGCAAAGGGAATCATCTTTGGTGAAACACGTGATGGATGATCTAGCAATATATTTATTATTAGAAAAAGAAAAGGATGACGAAATACTATTACAATAAGCCAACCTGAAACCTAGCGATGCCCCTATAAATTCAATATTTAAGCAAAGAGGCGATCAGAGTTATTATACTACATTAATAAATCGACATCTGCAACAGAATAAAGTAAAATTTAGAGAAAATTTTAGACTGAATAAAACACGGATCAATATTATTCTTGACTTAATACGATATAAAGTCCGAGCCATACAACAATTTCACATTCAATATCCAATAACCCCAGAGGAAAAATTAGCCATTGTATTAAGGTAAGTCTGTACAGGGTGTTCCGAATTCGAGTCTTAATATTAGGATCTCGGAACCTTGAAAAGATATTAGGTCGGTTAAGTTGCGCAATTTGATGCTAATCAAAATGCCACCTTAGAAGTGTAAAAATTTTGAATACTTCCGAAGACAATTTTCTACAATTAAAAAAAAAGACGAAAATTCTACACAAAACAACACAAACAAAATATCAGACGCACACACGACTGCGGCTACACTGCTTCTTCAGCAGTCCAGTCGCATCAATCGCAGTCGTTGACAGCGGACGCATACGACAGCCGCTCGGAACAAACCAGGTACATTTAAACACATGAGTAGGAGTGCTTTGCGGCTAACGTAGTGCGTCAGCCGCATGCGGCGGCCGCGTGGAAGGAAACATACCTTTAGCCAGGATTTTATTTACTAAACAAAGAAAATTGATATATTTACCCATCAGACCACAAACCAGAAGCGATTTAAGGGACATTAAAATGAACATTTTTCGCACTTATTCATAGTCCAGTAAATGAAGCTTAAAAATGTTAAAACCACGCAACTATTTCGTCCTGCATCGATTTGCATAAAAATTTCGAATTAGGCTTATCTTACCCTCTACTTCAAATTTTATATCATGTCGATGGGCGCTGTTTCTTTTTTAAGGGTGAACACTACCCCTAATTGTCAAAACTTATAAAATAACATTTTAAACCTTAAGATGGGTCAAATTTGGTTTGGATTAGTTTAATAATTGATTAGTTTATCATAGTGATTTAATTTTAGAATGTTGTTGCTTATAATATGTTCTAATCTCATTTTGCAATTTTTCAACCCTAATAAATTAACTCCTATTACAGCTTAATTAAAAAAAGATTCACCCAAAAAAAAATTAATAGCTTGACGAAGGTATTAATTAAAAATGTTACCGGCTAACAACATTGCAATTCTTATAAACTAATTTAATAGATATTTATAGAAAAAAAAGTAAAATTACATACAAAAATTTATTTACACAAAAATAACTACATATTTGCATACAAAGACAATAAATGTGTAGCGCATAAGGACTGCAAAGTATACCGATTATGTAAATTATTATGCTCCGAACTGAGCTGTTTGAATTTTTGGAGCAAAAAAATTATTGTTTTTTTAAACATAGCTCCTTTTTTTTAATGATAGAAAGTTCTTTCAGAAATAATTTTGTAGGGTTTTCTAAGAGCTACAAGGATATGTGAATTATATCGCTTAGTTTTAAAATGGGGTAAGTTTAAAGGACTCGAATAAGGTGGTGCTCGCTAGTAAAAAGAGGCTTTAAACAGCCATATTTCGCCAAATATTTATTGTACAGAAAATCTATCTAAAGGAAAATCTTTGTAATTAAAAATGCTAAAATTGGTTAATCCAGCATTTTTTTGTATCTTCAGTATTTTGGCAGTTATTTTAAAGAAAATGGCTTTTTAACAAACTTTTAGAATGTATTGATAATAATACACATATAAAGATAATCGCCAAAGGGCAATTTAAATTAGGGTAATTAGGAGGTTGTTTTCACTTATTTTTTCGTAGAAAAAGGAGGGATTGGCCTTATTTTTATTATACCCTGTTTAATTTTCAAACTAGAGACTTTAAAAAAAGGTCTAATTGTATAATTAAAAAAAAATTCATAAGTTTTTCTTGAAAAAGGTAAAGTTTTTCCGCTATTTGACTTTGAATCCTTTAAATTTAGCATTTGACGAACAAAGGCTAACCATTTACAAGCCGTAGCTCTGTCCGTATTGGTTGTAGAAAAATTATTAAAAAAAAGAGTTTTTTTGTTTTTTTATAGGTTTTACAATTTTGTTTCCTACAGTCTTTTGATAAAATGTATATTTTTCGAGTTATTCGGGAAAATCCCATTAAAAACTTCGATTTATTCGTCGAAAATCTGTTACTTTTATTTGCGAATAACTTGAAAAACAATAGTTTTACGAAAAAAATATATGGAACATTTTTTTTCGTAAATTACCTTTTTCATCGATTCCTGTAGTTTAAATTTGATAAAAAAATTTCACCCCCAAGATGGATAAAAGTGCCCCTCGGCATGGTATACCGGGTGGTGCATCGCCAGACTGGCCATAGGAAATCCCATGTTAATTTTGATACATTGAAATATTGGCTCCCCTATTGAATTTACAACAAAATTGTATTTGACTATTTTGAAGACATTAATAAGATTAGCTCACATACTAAATTTCGTTTTTTTTTCTGATAAGGCAATTAAAAGTTATTTAAGAAAAACTATTTGTAAAATCGTTGCATAACTGCTACATACCTTAATGAATCCACCAGTAATAAATAAAATGTCTTGTCAACTTTTTAATTGACGTTTTACTTTGTATTAGTTATTTCAACATGTTTTACAGTATTGAAGAGAAAATAATGGTTGTAATCATTTAATAGATACAATTAATTACATGGAACTACAGAATGAGATTTTTACATAATTAAAAAAATTTTATAGGAAGGTGAAAAAAATACTTAAATACTGTCTAAAAATACGTTTTAACACAACACATTGAAACTAAAAGCTATCTTTTTTTTAATTAGATGCTTAAACAGACCTCGGTTTACTGCTAAGCAATATCCTAAACGGTTATAAAATTCAGTTCTTACATTATGAAGTTAAAATGCCAATGGTCGATCGCACGCCGCTGAAATTGAAACTTTTAATTCTTCTAAATTTTGATAATTCAAATTTGTATAAATAACATTTTTGATATGACCCCAAAGGAAGAAGTCGTTTGGCGAAAGATTAGGAGACCTAGCTGGCCAATTTATGGTGTAATTTGGTCCTATAGTGAGTCCATTGAAAATATTTTGAACATATTCCCTTACTTCTCGGGAATTGTGTGCAGGACAACCACCCATTTGAAACCAAATGTCTTGATTGTCAGGTGCAACTTCTTCCAATGCCGGCTCCACTTGATTTTGTAATAGTTCTAAAAAAGTTTCTGTGCCCAAATTGTGATTCAAAAAAAAAGGTCCAATAATCCGATGTCCAAATATACCCGCCCAAACGTTTACCTTTTGAGGGTATTGAGTCCTTGTAGATACAAATCTGTGTTCATTTTGTTTGCTCCAGTATCTGATGTTTTGAACGTTTGGTTTATTGTTTAATGTGAAGGTGCATTCGTCACTAAAACAATTATTGTGTAAGAAGTCCCTATCGTTATTCGCCATTGCCATAACTTCAAAACAAAAATCTGCTCCTCGGATCTCATCGCCTTTCCTTAATTCCTGATGTCTTTGATATTTGTACGGATGATATTTATATTTCTTTAATTTGCGTAGTACTGTGCTGTGATCCTTTCCTACAACTTTGCCAAGAACCCTGGTGCTAATTCCTTTATTTTCTTCTACATGAAGTAAAACATCTAAATCGGCATTATTTTCTTCAGCTCTTCCATCGAGTACATTATTATTTCGTTCTAAGCAGTTGCATTTATTAATAACAGTACCTTTGTGTCTCAAACTTATAAACGATATTTTGAACTGTTGTCTTACTTGGAATGTGTCTGTTAGGAAAAAAATAGAGAACATGTCGGATACTCTTCGATAACTATTTCCCATGTAATACCATTTAATCATTGTTATTTTCTCTTCAATACAATACTGTAAAACATTTTGAAATAACTAATACAAAGTAAAACGTCAATTAAAAAGTTAACAAGACATTTTATTTATTACTGGTGGATTCATTAAGGTATGTAGCAGGTATGCAACGATTTTACAAATAGGTTTTCCTAAATAACTTTTAATTGCCTTATCAGAAAAAAAGGCATTTAGAATGTGAGCTAATCTTATCAACGTCTTCAAAATAGTCTAATACAATTTTGTTGTAAATTCAATAGGGGAGCCAATATTTGAATGTATCAAAATTTACATGAGATTTCCTATGGCCAGTCTGGCGATGTACCACCCGGTAGAATTTGATCCTTGGGCTATTCTCTACATTCAGTAAAAACTTCAGCTAAATTCATGTAGGACGAAAAATTCCGAGCCAAAATGCTTCATTTCTTGTACTATCAGTCTAAAGGTTAGGTTCTACCTACAGAACAAGGTTAACTGAGTAAACAGGCATGAAACTATCTTATTGTTTTCCATTCATTAAATTAGAAAAATAGAGAAAAGGTGCTTTCTTAAACACCTACGCAAAATAAGGACCAAGTTCCTATCCGAAAAAATCGGTCTTTTAAAGTTCTGAGATCTAAAATTAGCCCAAGTTCTGTTTACAATTTTGTTCCACTCTTTTTCGACTTGGCAAGCTTTTTACTGATCTGTCTGTGTTAATAAAAAATCTTTTTATAATAATATACAGGGTGTTTTTAAAGGTGGTTCCCCCCTATACCTTTTTTTATCAGGATGACAAAATGAAATTTGGCGTGTCGATATATGACCTAAATATTCATTTAATGACGTGTTCAATTGTTTCTGACGATTTCCGGTTTCACCGGAAATGACCTCAACTTTTGAATTTTAAATGGAACACCCTGTATTTTTTTCACCTATTTGATAGAAAATGACATCCTAAATACAATGACACCCCATATGTCAACTTTTGACATTTTCGTTTAAAAATATTTAGTTTTTTAAAATTCAATCTAGAGTGCCTTGACGTCGTTAAAACAAGCAATTTTGAGTCAAGAAGGCGTGAAAAAATTATTTTTTATTATTTGACGTATTTTATGTCTTTTCCAGAAAGTTAAAAATATTGCAAAATTTTATTTCTAGACCTAACTCAATTTTTTAAATGGAACGATGGTGATTCGTTGGCATATTTAAAAAGAGCATTTCTTTCTGAATAATTTGATACCCCACACTTGATATTTTAACTTAAATCAACACTAAAGAAGCAAAAAAATAGGCATATTAGTTGTTGCTTATAAAATTATTAAAACATCCGGGCTGTGGCACTCGATTAAAAGTCATATGCATTTTGGCAGTTTTATCAGGTAGGCTTGGAAATAAACAAAAACGTTGATGTTAAACAATGATGTTACACAGTTTAATAATTAAATGCGGGTTAGTTATTTAAAGTTATTGCTTTGTTTATTGATAAGGTATTTTGATTTAAATAGGTACCTATAAATATAATAATTAATAAAATTAATATAATAATTATTATTTTTATAAGAAACAACCACTATGCTTTTTTAGTGTTGATTTACCTTAAAATATCAAGTGTGAGGTATCAAATTATTCAGAAAGAAATGCTCTTTTTAAATATGCCAACGAGCCACCATCGTTCCATTTGAAAAAATTGAGTTAGTTCTAGAAATAAAGTATGCAATCTTTTTTCCTTTTTGGAAAATACATAAAATACGTCAGATAATTAAAACTATTTTTTCACGTCTTCTTGACTCAAAATTGGTTGTTTTATGACACTCTAGATTGAATTTTAAAAAACTAAATATTTTTAAACAAAAATGTCAAAAGTTGACATATGGGGTGTCATTGTATTTAGGATGTCATTTTTTATCAAATAGGTGAAAAAAATACAGGGTGTTCCATTTAAAATTCAAAAGTTGAGGTCATTTCTGGTGAAACCGGAAATCGTCAGAAACAATTGAACACGTCATTGAATGTATATTTAGGTCATATATCGACACGCCAAATTTCATTTTCCATCCTAATAAAAAAAAGGGATAAGGTGGAAACAACCTTTGAGAAACACCCGGTAGACAGATTAGTAAAAATATGCCAAGTCAAAAAGGGTGGCACAAAATTGTGAACAGTATTGGGTCTAATTTTAGATCCAAGTATTTTAAGAGGCAGAGATTTTTGGATGGGAACTTGGATCCTATTTTATAAAAATATTTTTGGTAAAATTTATGGAATTTACAGAAACCATACCTACGTCTTTATATTTATCATTGTCCGATTTAAATATTTAAGGATTAATGCAAAGGTTACATTGTTACCGTTCCTATCTTCCTTTTGCTTTAAAACCTTATAAATTTGAATTCTATATTTTTAGTAAAAACTGATAAATCACACCATACTTTTATGATTTTTAGATAATCAAAAACAAAAAAGGGGAGCAAGAACTTTGGGTAATGTCTTCAAGATTTCAAAAAGTTGCCGCTGGATCGTTGGACCCCAAAGACTCTAATTTTAGGATACAAGCTGGAAAAGTTGATGATCTGCTTTACGGTACTAAGTGTAGAGCGAAGCATCAACATCATAATCAAATTAATACTGTTGGAGGATACGGGGTATATGGTGCCAGAAAATCATAAAGAACTGAAAAAATACAGTTCTTTAAAAAAAAATTGTTGGTTATGTGGGTGTTCAAAATGTATTTTATTTTCACAGTTTTATTTTGTACTTTTAATTAAAGAAATGACAACCGCAATATTCTCTGCATTCGAGCGAGCATATTTGCAAATTTCACTTTTTTTGTAATTTTGTTTATACTGATATTGTTATTACAAGTATTTGTATTGCAGTACAATAATTTTTATATAAATCTATGTTGTTACTGTTCTTTAGTTGTATTTAAAATAATAGAGACATATTTTACAGCTAAATAAGGCCAGACGCTATAAATACTGCTCTTATTTAGACATCTGATTTTGCGCAGATAAATTGTAAGATAAGTTCTCTCTTAATAAGGATATACCTGACTTTATTTATGTTCTTAATAAAATAAGATTTAAAAATATTATACCTAGTTTTCATAATCTTTGTCGACCAAAATATTGTCTACTATTGCAAATCTGATACAGTCACATTTCGTCCCGCCAATATAACTGCTTCTAAAATCTGTTTCATCGTACAGAAGATATAATAAGAATAATAGTGGAAAAAACAAAACCGTACACCACAGTTAACTAATAGGTAAGTCAACTACATCTTCAAAATGAGTAAAGCAAAAATTTCTTTCTCTTCTTGTAGGATTAATATGTACTAGTGTCAATAACATGTGTGCAATAACTCTTAATTATGAGTTACATTTAAGAACAGGCAATATTTTAAAAAGGTCTGTATATACAGGGTGATTCATAAGGACATGTCAATACTTTAGGTACGTAGTCAGGGTCCAAAAACAAACATGAAACTCTATACAAATATGGGTCCGCAAAGCCTTCGTTTCCGAAATACAGGGTGTTAAAGTTTTTATTTATTTTTTTTTTAAATAAAATTTATGATAATGTAAATATTGAAGCAAAAATTGGTCTCTGGGGGTTTTTTGGTATGACCGATTGGAATATAATCTTAGTACGTTTCCTACTTGTAGGGGGCGCCACCTACAATTCTTTCTACCATTTTGAACAATCACAACTTTTTGGTACGGCCCGGTATTACATTTTTAAGTAAATTAAATAATTGTTTTGTCATTTTTACGTCAAAAAGGTATACCTGTTAAAAGTTGATATGAGCAACCGTTTTCGACATATTTGGAATTAAAAAAAATTACGACGCATCTGATTTTATTATAAAATATTTAAAAAAAACATAAATCAAAATGTATAATTAAACAATGTGTATTTTAATTTTCAATAAAATTATTGTTCTTAAATTATGTCTAGCAAAACATAAGCTAGGTTTTATAATTATATTTAAAAAATAGAAAAATTAAATAAAAACTTTAACACTCTGTATTTCGGGAAAGAAGGCCTTGCGGACCCATATTTAAATAGACTTTTATGTTTTTTTTGGACCCTAACTACGTACCTGAAGTATTGACATTTCTTCATGAATCACCCTGTACCAGACCCTAAAGGTAGACGTTCATTGGTCGGCATTGAATGGACGGTACGCATTGCACGATACGATTTTTGGATTAACTACATATAGCCCAGGGTCTAGGTAAAAAAGAAGGCCTGTTTATGACGTTAATTTGTAACAGGTAAAAGGTGTTAGAAGTTGTAGAGAGTAATTACCTGAATATGACTATATAGTTTTAGACTCAAAAAAAAGTGTGCAGGGGTGGGGGCTGGAGGGTTAAAAGTGCTAAAACGTGTTTTTTGCTTTTGCAAGCGCCATTGTTCATTTTAAAGAGATATTTTTTTAGGTATTAAAAAAACCTGTAATTTGAGCCCGGCTAAAATTGATTTGGTCAATTTCTTTATGAAAAACCTTTAAAAATAGCCATTTTTTGATATGTTCATAATTATTGTAAAAATATTTTTTATTTATTTCTATCATTACAAAAAATCAGGTTTGCATGATCGGATAATTTGTTGCTACGATAATTGAGTTTTAGTGATTTTAGAACCCTAATCTATCAGGCTATATCTTTTTTGTTTATAAATATTTTAGGTTTTACAAACTGTCTTTTGCTTTTTCGAGCCTTATATTTTATTAATTTGGATCAAAGTATTAAAAAAAAAATAAGATTTAGTCCTTTGTTTTGAGCCTTAAAAAAAGATACTTTTTTGTTAATAAACAATTTGAGCTGAAGCGTCACCTGCATAAGTTAAGGATTTTTAACCGATAAACATAAAAAGCTGACTTTTGAAAAAAAGTGTCTACCTACGACTAGTAGGAACCGAGTTAGCATTTTTTTTAAAGTAATATCTCAATTGTTTATAATAATTAAACATTAATTTGGACGACATTCGATAGTATAATACTTAAACTTGATTTGACGCATAATAAAATAATGTATTTTTCATAAGCATTATTGTTAAATAACAATTTTTTAACTTTAGTTTATTTTATTATTTTAATTAGTGCGTTTTTAATATTTCAATATTTTATTTTTGTTCTTGTAAAATAGTTTTTTTCTTATTGTTTTAACTATTTTTATAAGGTAAGTTTAAAATAATTGACGATTGCTAAACAAAAATGTAACTTTGTCTTACGGGCAAATAAATAAATACAACTTGTAAATATTTTTTATATTTTTACTTAAACCTAGGTATTAATAGTCAAATATTATGGTTAAAATATATTATAAAAAATACGATTCCTATTTTAAAAAAATTACTTAAAACCTTTTTGACAAACACCAGCACAAGCGTAAGCCACTGTCAAGGGTTTTATAGCATTATTTTGGCCGACACTACGTTATTCCTTTGTTGTTCGACCCAAAGAGCTGTTAAAAAAATGAGCTTAAACAGTTGAACTATATAAGCTGTAGAGTAATTTGAGTGGCACAGTGATGCTTCGTCCCACTGTGCGACGGCTGTATATACTGTATACTCTAGCGTGAACTTTTTAATACGACTGTCGCGATAAAACTACCTTAAATATATATGGATCGTTGCTTAGATGTATTTTTAAACTACCATCTTTGAAACTAACAAATCCCTGGAACTTTGATTTAAAACATTTATATAAATAAAAAATGTGTAAAATATTAATTTTACATAACAATGATTTATAATAATAAAGTAACTTACAAAAAAAAAGATAAAAATATATAAACTTTTAAAAAACGCGTCAAAAATGTTTTTTTTTAATCATAATCATCATTATGTTTTTTGTTTTTTAATTAGAAATGGATTAGTATTATGGTAAATATTGTTCTATTTCTTAGTAATAATAACTGTTAGAAACCTACCTAAGTTGCTTGGAAGCTAACAAATCAATAATATAAAAAAATATATGCTGTTTTGTAGATAACAATACGTTAATGAGAAGTTTTAATAACCCAGATAAATAAAACTAATTACCTGTTTTTTTTTCACTGTAATTAAAAAAAACTAATAAATTTGAGCTATTAGGCACCCTTATCAAAAAAACATTTTATATAAAGGTAATAACTAAAAAAACTCTTTTACTTGAAACCTGTTCTTATAACTTCAAATAAAACAAATAAAAATTAGAGAAAAGTAACGGTTCTGTGAATAAAGGTGATAATCGCAGTAGTTAATGGCATTGATAATTTCTGGTAAGACAAATAATAGTAAATTTTTTAAATTCTTTTAAATTAAAATATTTATATGTAAAAAAAGATATCCTTAAATTGGTTGTATGAAAAATTTTCGAAAAACAAATTTTCGAAAGAAAAATTTTCGAAAACATTTTTTCGAATAACAAATTTTCTAAAGGCAAAATTTTTCGAAAGAAAAAAAAATCGAAAGTGAAATTTTTCGAAAATGAATATTTTTCGTAACACAATTTTTCAAAACAAGAATATGTTTATTATTAGTAATACAATTGTATAAAGTAAGCTCCTTAAAAAATAATATTAGCTCCTTTAAAAGAAACACCCCGGGTTGCAGTGCGCTTACCAAAATCCTGCGTTGTACAACCATGTAAAAATGAAGTCAACACCCAGTATTTTACGAAATTAAACCTAAAAATATCCATTAACAATTTTTTCAGGTAATTTCAGAAAATTCCAAACCCCTTAACACCTTGACTTTTTTAGTCGGTTTTATAATTTAAACCAAATATAATAAAATAAACTTTATTATGAGGGTTTCTTTCACCTTAAAGATAGAGAAAGGGAGGACACCTCTTATTGGAAACGTAATCAGTTTAATAAAAAATGCAAAGGTAGTATTTTTATAAAAGATACAAGGAAACCGGAAAAGTTATTAGTTACAAATGTCGTGGAGGAAATAAGAAAAAAGGCAAAATTCTCTCATAATGCTCCGAGAACTATTACATCTGAAGTATCTGGTGGTTTAGAAATAAACGAAATGGCCATGGTCCGTATGCCCAGTATAAATAGCGTTTTCAGAACTATCCACAATATAAGAAAATGTGAAAATCATTTACCTGCAAATCCAACAAATTTCAATGATTTTGAAGTACCAAATGAATTTAAGGTAACGAAAAGGGGACAAGATATCTTACTGGCAGATTTTAAAATCAATGAAAATAATCAGATTTTAATTTTCGCAACATCTAGTAATGTACAATTTTTAAATAATTTATCAGAATGGTTTATGGATGGAACGTTTGCCACCGTTTCCAAATCGCTTACCAACTATATTCAATGCGTGGCAAAGTTGGTAACATTTGCGTACCACTAGTGTTTGCTCTCTTGCCAAATAAAAGTGAAATCCTATATAAAAATATGCTTATAAGTGAAAAGGTTTCCTTAATGATACAAAAGTAAAAAACATAACGACTGATTTTGAAATTTCAATAATCAAAGCAGTGAATGAAGAATTTTCTGATGTTGCCCATTCTGGATGTTATGTGCATTTTGTTAGGTGCCTATATAGAAAATTACAAAAATTAGGCAATAAAAAAAATGACACAGAAATTTTGTTTTCATACAGTGTCAAATTATTGCAAGCATTGGCATTTGTCCCTCCGGACTATGTCGATAAAACATTTACCTTGATATGCGAAAGAAAATTGCTTCCCGAAGCTTTGAATTCATTCTGCGACTACTTCGAATATACATGGGTAGGATCTGAAAAAGGACAGAAAAAAACTGCTCCGAAATTTTCTAACAAATTGTGGAATTGTTTCCAGAGAGTTCTTCAAGGGCAATGTTTACCTAACAATTATATCGAAGGGTGGCACCATGGTTTTTCTATTTAAATGGCATCAAAAAAACCGTATATTTTTCAGTTTCTTTCAGCTCTACAAAGAGAGCCAAGTTTAACAGAGTTTAAAAGATCAAAAGAGCTACCGGGAGAGTCAAAAGCGAAAAAAAGTAGAATGACTTCTCAAAAAGATTAAAAAATGTAGTAACAAGATTTCAAAATAGTTTTTCTAATGATGAGCTGGAATTATATATTAGAAACATAGCATCTTTATTGTAATTTTTGTTTTGCGTATTGTTACTTGATTTGGCTTTTTCAAAAATGTTAGTTTTTATTTAATGTGTATGTTTTTATTTATTCGAAAAATTTTTACTTTAGAATAATAGTTTTAGAAAAATTTTCGGTTTTGAAAAAATTTTACTTACTTATTTGGTTTTCAAAGAAGTTTCCCTTTCGAATATTTGTTTTTCGGAAAATTGTTTTTCAAAAATTTTTTAGTTTCGAAACTTTGTTTTTCGAAGAAATTTTACTTTCGAAAAAATGTTTTCGAAAATTTTTCTTTCGAAATTTTGTTTGTCGAAAATTTTTCGCCAATATTTTCCCGTTTTATAGAAAAATTTAAAATTCTATTTAGTCAACGTTTATAACAAATTGATTTGATAGTTATTATATATATTTTTTTAATATTAACTTTCCAAAATTTTTTGTTCACGTACGCCTATGACTCCCGCAATTCGCCAGAATAAATTTTATACTTAATTGGTTGATTTGGTCAGAGATTTTATATAATTTATGTTTTTATAAATTTTGGAGCCGTAAAAATTCGGTTAACATAAGTCTATTACTTTAAATTTGTTAAATTTGAAACCTGCTCATTTCCAATTATTGTTAAAAATTTGGTATAAGTTAGTTCCGGTTAGTGATTTTATTATATATTAAAGGTTTTTTTAATTTTAACCTTTTTTGTGCTAAAATATCTAGCACATTCCATTAAATTCATTTTTACCCATCTGCGGCAGCATAAATTTCTTTTTTTAAAACTTAATAAAATGCATTGTATGATTCAAAAATTTGTAATTTGGTTTTTACAAAATTGTTACATATCTTAAGTTTTGTTTTACATAGCTTTAAAGAGCAAATTATGTAGGTGACGTCCCCCATTCTCGATACATTGAGTAAACCGATTTCTGGCGCTTCTCATGATTCTTTCAAGCATAGCAAGCGTTATGTTGACAATTCCTTCCTGGATTTTGTTCTTTAAATCTTGAAGGGTCCTTGGTCGGTTTACATAAATACGGGATTTCAAAAAACCCTATAGAAAAAAATCACAAGCGGATAAATCGGGAGATCGTGCCGGCCAAAAAATCGCCCCTGATCAAAAAAGGAAGTTATGCTGCCGCGCCAGAAATCGTTTTACTCAATGTATTGAGAATGGAGGACGTCACCTACGTGATTTGCTCTTATAAGCTATGTAAAACAAAACTTTAGGTATGTACCAACATTCTCAAAACTAAATTAAAACTTTTTGATTCCTACAATGCGTTTTGAAAAAAGGAAGTTATCCTGCCGCACGCTGTATTTAACTAAGTGTAAGTTTGGTTTAAGTATTTCGTTAAATCTATTTTTGCTTTAAATTTAAGTGTTTTAAAAAATTCCCGCTTTGTCTCGCTCTGTCCATCAATACTGGGACCTTCTGCCAAACAACTGCCACATCAAATGTGGTCAATTTTAAGATTAATTATGATGTTAGGATACTACCTTAAAAACAAAAATAATAATAATAATTAAAAAAAAACACATTATTAAGTGATTTTAATAATAAAACATAGTTTAATACTTGTTTTCTTAAACGGCAATTGAAAGGAGTTAAAGTATAGTCTGTCTCAAAGTATACCCTGTTACCTCTTGCCTTTATTTATGGATTATACCTGCCGACAGCACTAAAACTGCGGATCGGTAGGTATTAAAGGACAAAACATTAGGGACGGACTTTAATAATATAAAGATTTATAATTTATTGTTAATTTAGGTAAGTATAATCTTAAAATTACATTAAGAAATTAAATATATGCAAAGTTTTAATAAATTTATAACTGCATTATCTATACATAATTACATTTTTAATCTAAATATCTAAATCTAAAACAGAATTTTCACTATCAGAGTCATCATTGAGATTAATTACAATAGGATTTATGTTGTTTTGGATAGAAATGTAAAAGTCCTAAATTTTTATAATGTGCTGTAGTGAATTTTTCCAGCTCTCAACTGGTATGTTAGTAATTACATTTTTTATCAAATTTATAACACTGGGACTTAAAGTAGGTGTAATTTTTTTTTCTCTGATCTTTGATTTTACTTGGTTCCACAAATGCTCTATGGGGTTAAACATACAGTGATATGGAGGAAGCCGTAAGATAGTATGCCCAGCCTGTTCAGCCAAATTATCACATACATATTGTTTTTTAATTGCATATGAATTTAGGACTTCCAAAAGTTACGTTTTTTTGCAACTGTATTCAAAATAAATATCATTTTCTAACAAATATTCCTGGATTTCAGTTTTTGAACTTGATGAAGCTGGTGCTTTGTGTAGCAGACTGCTGTGGTATCTTGCGTTATCCATGACAATAACACTGTTGTTTGAAATATTTTTCAAAAGATAATTTTGAAACCAGTTTTCAAAAAGTTTTGCACTTGTATCCTCATGATAATCTAAGCTAGAATCCTTAATATTCTTTGCAGACAACAGCAAGCAGTTTGGGACAAATCCCTCTTCTGAACCAGCGTGTATTATGGTAATGCGTTTTCCTTTATTTGAAGGTGCTTTCGTTTGACAGTTTTGACTGGAATCAACTCATCCTTTGGATACTGTGTCGTGTGTATCGAACCATTTTTCATCAAGGTAAATTATGGATCTGTTTTTTAACCTATATCTTTTAATTTCTTGAAGGTAATTAAATCTCCAAGTGCGTAATCTGTTCGATTCCATTACTACTTGTCTTTTATCTATTTTACGGTATTTAAATCCCATTTTACAAACAACTCTATAGCTTCTTTTTCAGTTTATCCAAGGTAGAAATAACTCCGCTTTCATAAAGACAATATATTTTCCTTCTTATTAGGTCCTAATCACTATTGTCTATACGGTGAGATTGAAAATAACTACGTTTTTTTCTTTTATTTAATTTTTCACTAATAATAATATCCCTTATCGATGATATTGGAGTTTTTGTAAGTAGAGAGGTTTCTTTTAAAGCTTCTTGTTTAATTAGACCTCCACTGATTAAATTTTCATACACATTTTTCACAACCTGTTTTGCATCTAATGACAAATGATTTCGACGCGACATAGTTATATTCTCGTAAAACAACTTTTTCCTTTCAAAACAACTTTTTTGAAACGCACAGTAAAAACGGTTATTCAACACTGCCACTAAAATATTAGCCATAATATTTATATGCCTAAATATATGGTTAATACTCAAGAAATACCTGGCCCATCCCTGCCCTTATGAACAAATGGGTTTACCCAATAACAATAGGTAATAAAATCGTTAAAGGTTTACTGGGGTATGGTCCGTCAAAAGCAATAACGATATACTTTAAGACTATACTTAGCTATTTATAAAATCAGAGTTATTATGAAAATATAGTAAATTGTTCCACACGCTTTTTTACTATAATTGATTATTTTCCACTTTTTGGTTTGGTTTGCTCTAAAAGTGTGTTTTTTAGTTTTTTTAAACTATAGTTTATTTTCTTATTCCTTAATCCCAAAACAACATCAAAAGTAATCTAAATCAAGAGCCCCGATTTTTAGTATATCTAATATTTTTAAATAAATCTGTTATGGCAAACGGATCATTACAAAATTCCAAATGGAAAAAAACCCCATAGATAACCCAACATAAAGGTCAGTGAAAAACCCTTTCTCCAAAAGTAATTATTTTGCTACTAGTAGCCTGGATTCTTATATGAAATAATTGTATTGTCATCAGCTCTTGACTCACATACAAATTTTCAAGTTAATCAGACTTTTTGAAATTGGTGAATTTTAAGTTGAAAGATTCCGTTACATAGATACAGCGATACATAGATGCATAGATACATAGATACATGGATACATGAATACATAGATACAGGGTTATTCATTACAAAATAAACAGGGCTTTATTTTTAAACTTCCCTGTACTTTTTTAAAAAACCAATATAGCCAATTCGTGTATTTTTTTTCCGTAGGATTCAATAATCTAATCAGAAAAACATTTTAAACAAAAACAAAAAAGTTACAGCACGAGTGACGTATTTTTTTAAATGGAATACCCCGTAAATTTTTATATCAATAGATAGAGATTTTTACCAAGAATTCGGTGATATAGGAGTTGCTGGGATTATTTCCTGCGGTTCTGCTGCAATTGTCTAAAAACTGCATGATACTATAAGGATAATTTCACCTGAAAAAACCTGTCTGCCACAGGTCACAGGTGCTTATTTGTCAAAGTCAAAAATTTTAAAAATACGTTTATTACTTTTTGAAGTAGTTTTATAATGAGGTTTTCATCAGAAAAACCTCTTTAAATTATAACTCTCTATTATAAATGTGGAGAAAACGCCAGGGAAACACAAATATATCAGTAAAAACGATTTTAAAACTCAAGGTCTTATTCGAAGAAACAAAATCGTTAAATATTAGAAAAAGAACTACAATGGGAAAAAGAAACCGGGATCGAGCTATTCTGAATTATTTTACTTTGTATCCCATGAAGTCAATTACTGACGCAGTTAGAGATTTGAGGTATGGCCCTGCAAGAAGAAGAGTATCCTATGCGACGGTTCAGAGAACCCTGAAATATTTTAAATATCTTTCAAATTACGTTCTTCCAGTGCATCATTTAACACGTAAACAAAAGAAACTTCGCTTTCAATTTGTTTCCTAAACTTTAATCCATGAATAAGATAACGATCCTACCCTGTTTCAAACGATTCTTTGGACGTATGCTGCTACGTTCACTACATCGAGAATGTTTAACCGACGCAATACGCACAGCTAGGCAAGACAAAATCCCAGGAAATTTCAAGAGATTAAATACCAAGGGAGGTCTTCTCTTCATGTCTGGTGTGGTGTGCTTAACAATAGAATTGTCGGGCCAATATTCTATGAGGGATCCTAAACTCAAGAAAGATATCTCAATCTTCTTAAAAACGATAATAAGGACATTTTAGAAGAATTGTCACTCGAAAAAGATAATTTGGCAACAAGACGGAGCGCCGCCCCATGCTGTTCATCAAGTTGTGCAGTATCTCAATCGCCGTGCAGTGGATTGGACGTTATGGCACTATTAGATACATAATAGTCCAGATATTACAATTTTGACATTCTCTATGGTCACATAAAATGTCGTTTACCAAAATGGGAACACAAAACGGAAGAAATGAGGAAAAAATTGAAATAAATTAATCGTCTTAACCAAGAATCAAATATTATTCGAGCCTGAAAGGCTAAAGGGTTTATGTTTCGAAAATAACGGGGTCATAAAACATTTAATTATTAGTAATATTATAAGTTTGTTTAGGTTCTTTTACCCATATTTATTATTGTATTTTAATTTTTCCGTTATTTGTAATTTTGCTGCTTGGTTTAGAAAATAGATATACATATAATTTTAGATATAATATATTTGTAAGCCTTCTTCGATGAAAACCCCTTTTAAAACTTCCAAAGTAATAACGATTTTTAAAATTCTTGATTTGACAAATAAGCACCGTGACCTGTGACAGCCAGGTTTTTTCAGGTGAAACTATCCTTATAGTTCATGCATGACAATTGCAGCAGAACGAGTAATTAACCCAGCCCTAATCACCGAATTTGTCGTGAAAATCTCTATCTTGATATAAAATATACGGTTATTCAATTTAAAAATACGTCACTCGTGCGTAAATCTTGTTTTCGTTTTTAAATTTTTTTGATTAGGATAAATTCTAGAAAAAATACACGAAAATACTTTTTTTTAAAAGTCAGAATTTAAAAATAAATAGATACATGATACTAGCTACACTATAGATACATAGAATTACAATAAGCTAATAAATGCGTGGTAAATAGAACATTCTAAGATATAAGTAATTATCCAGTTAAACTTTGTGTTTTGTTTAACTTAAAAAAATATTGACAAGAAAGTATGCATCAGGTTAAACAACTTTATAACTTTACTTACATCCCTAGGTAGGGAATGGCTGTGTTTCATCCTAGGTATATGTTCAGTAGCAGCTCCCGTTTTCTCTGAGAATTCCAACCTTAAAGTGATCTTTCAATGGAGTCAATTAGAATTTGACTATGACTCACCAAGTGACCGGGAGCAAGATGTTAAAGCTGGAATATTCACCCCAGGAGTTATACCACCAACTGATGTGGATGTGTATTATTCTCGTAAGTAGCTTGTTACAGGCATATATGTTTAAATATACAGGGTGTTAAAAGTATGATGCTCACAATTTTAAAGAGCGATAGTGGAGCTGAGAACAAGTAAAGAAGTTTATATCATATGACATATGTGTCAAAACTTGACAGATTTTTGTCTAAACGAAATCAAAGTTACAAACAATTGTCAACTTTCGTCTTAATCGCTCATCTGTAGATTAATTTGCTAATAAAATAAACTTTAAACGTTTTAAATGTTTCAGTTTACAAATAAAAAAATAATAATATTTTCCCCAGTTAAAAATTTAAAAATCAATTGAAAACAGCACTACCCGCAGCATAGAATCCGTCAATTCACGGTATTTTTGTCCGTTTTTTATTACGTGCATTGGAGTTGAAAATGTTTTAATCGGGAATATGCCAATATGTTATTAATTTACGGCGAGGCAAACCAAAATGCTAATCTTGCAGCATAAATTTACCGTAAAAGATTTCCACAACGACTACATCAAAGAACGAGAGTGTTAAAAGTACGCAAAAATTGAGTTCGACGAGGTGAGGCTTGTGTAGAAACTAGAGGACGATATTTTAAGCAACTTATTTAGACTGAAATGTAGCTGTTTCTTTTTTTTATAATTAAAGACTTTCTGTTCTTCAATCAAAATAAAAAAGTGCCGTTTTAAAACATTATAGTTTGTGTTTTTAAAATAGATATTCAGACTAATTTTGTGGCAAGTACAATAATTATTTAATTTCAAATAAAAAACCCAAATAGGATAGAATAGAAAAAAACGTAGTTTTTACGCAAGGGAGGTACATAAGAGCTGCGGAGTTTTATACCGTCCAAAAAAAAAACTAGAAAATAAGCCAAATAATAATTTATTGTTTTTTACTAAAATTTATTTCCAAATTAAATATTATAATGAATTGCAAAAAACAATTTTAATTATTTTCTATTTTTTTGGAAGCTCTGCATCTATTATGCACTAGCCACCTTTATGTACATAAATAAACATCTCTTTAAAAAAGTATAACTCTGTAAAAACTTGCAAAAACATTCGACGTTCGACTGGATGTGATACGCAGTCTTGCCATATTTTTTAAACTTTGAAAAGTCATATTTCGAAAAAAATTTACTTTTGACCCATGTGTTTTTGGCTTGTTTTGAGCTCCACTATAGCTCATTAAAATCGTGAGCATCATAATTTTTGCACCCCGTATAGTTTCCTTCTCTTCCAAATACATAAGTTTAGAGCTTCTAAAAGGTTACAAAAAGTATTCAATTTTTTTAGCAAACAACAACCAGAGTCAGGTTTTCGTAGCCATACCAAGGTTTCAAACAGGAGTACCAGTAACTTTGGGAACAGTTACAAACAAAGAGTTAAATGGCAATCCGATTATAAAGCCCTATCCAGGATGGAGTTGGCATAGGCGTTCTGAGGAGTGTAATCCGAACAGAATTGTGTCGGTTATCAGGTTTAGAGTAGGAATATTTTATTTACAACCATACATGTAATATTGACATTACTAACTCCAATGAAGATTTAAATGTGTTACATTACTTACGTCTACTTCTTCTTTCTACGTCAATTGTTATATTTATTCAACAAACAATAAACAACAAATATTAAACAATTTATTACATATTATTTGTTAAAATAATGATCAAATTTGACCTAACCTAGGCTTTAATCGAAATATTTAAGAGGCCGCCCTAATGATTTGAAGTTTCATTGCTAGAGAATGTTATTTCTTGTCCACTGTCAGGTCCCGACATGTTAACAGGAGGTACAAAGCTTGAATTGCCACAGGAGGACAATTCCAAAGTTCTTAAAGATATCATATTTGCTCTTTTAGTTAGGTTAGCTACATATGCATCCACATACCTTTCAGCAGGGATCGGTGTTAGGCCCAACCTTATGAAATATCCTATACGATGACCTTCTTCAGATGGAACTACCAAATGGAACGACATTAAAAGGATTTGCAGACGACGTAGCTATGGTAGTGACCGCAAAGAACGAGAAGACCCTCATGAATACAGGACTACAAAGGATAGTGAACTGGATGGAAAGAAAGCAACTCCAACTTGCTCCTCAGAAGACCGAGGCAGTGCTACTTATCACAAAGGGATAGATACTACCGATTCAATTCAATGTGCAAGGAACACTATTTTACGGATAGATACAATACGCTATTAAAATAACATTTAAGATTTAGATGTACAGCTTTCAACTGGTGCTTTGACGCCTGACAAACTAAAACTACGGTCTTCATCTATTTAAACTGTCCCAGCGACAATATTGACAAACAAATATTGTTAACAATACTAAGAAAAAAAGGGTGTTGATTATTTGATAAAGTTTTAAAACTTTTCTAAATCTCTGTATAAATCACTACAAAAATATGATTCCAATAAAAAAACAATTGTCAAGACACTGAAATACCCCGGGGTATGGCTAGATATTAAATTGACCTTTGCAGAGCATGTTAACAAAACCATCGAGAAAGCTGAGAAAACGATTTCAGCACTATTGAGCCTTATGCCAAACGTTGGAAGACCCAGAGCCCCCAAAAGAAGAGTCCTGTTGAGCGTGATTCACTTTGACAACTACTGTATGCTGCACCAGCAGGGCATACAGTAACCGGTAACAACAAACTCATACAGAGATTAAGAAGAATACAGAGAATGATGTCGATCAGGGTGTGCAGTGCATACAGGACGTTATCGGCAGAAGCAGTCACTGTGATCGCCGGAATCCCACCCATAGAACTGTAAATAAAGGAAAGACTGGAAACATACGATGGTCTAGGGAGAAAAACCGTTAAAGACAATGTGATCGCTCGCTGGCAAGAAATGTGGGACATATGGACATTGAACGTATAGATTGATCCCGGAAATTCAATTATGGTTGAATAGACCCTATGGAGAGGTTGACTATTTTCTCACTCAAGCACTCTCCGGACACGGATGCTTTAGAAAGTATTTGTTCGATCGAAGAAGAGCAGCATCAGGAGAGTGCAACGTACTGCGGAGAGAACGACGATGCGGAACAAACCCTTTTCGCATGCCCCAAATAGGAACGAAAGAGATTGGAATACCAGAGGGGTACTGGAAGAACATTTAAAGCTGTCAATATGATGAGAAATCTGATGGAATCAGAAAAAACCTGGAAAGAAACTTATTCAATTATTCGGTACATTATAAAGAACAAAGAGAAAGAAAGCCGAAACTGAAACAGACTGCCTCTACAAGGAAGTAATGCGAAAGCGGATTCCGGTGTAGAGAGCGAGATGACACTGGAAGGGTTTTAGTCGGTAAGAATCCGACACTACCCATACCACCTGGGTGTCTTATGAAAGATTTCCACTCCTCTTAAAAAAAAAACTTTCAGCAACTGTATTGGACCGCCATTTCCCTAAGCGCTTCAGCTCTAAAATATATGCTTCCTAATAACTAATAATATAGATTCCGTTCTTCTGAAAGCATGACCTGTTTCCTGACAGAAAGTTTTAAAAACTAAGTAATTTTTTAAGGACATTTAGACATAAAGATTGATTTCCAGCTTTACCCAATCGACATTGAACAAAATACCTCTCATTTTGTAAATCTTTTCGTACCTGGATAAATTCTATCACAATTTTTATCCAATTTATGTCTGTTATCATAAATAATCTACTTTTATAAGTTTTTGTATCCGGAATTTTAATGGAAATTCTTTTTTTTAAATATCAATGTGCGTAGTTTTACATTTTTAATAATTCGTTAGTGAGGCATGCTCTAGCAACACATATTATAAGCGCAACATAAAATAATGAGAAACAATAATTAAAAACAAGAAAAAGTTGAAAAGAAAGTCTTACCTTGACAGGAACGAATTCTTGGGGTGCTTTGGTTAGAAAATCCTTTATATTTTGTCTGGTAAAGATAACAGATTTCTTTGGCCTAAAGCCTGTATTTTGGCATTTTAAATATGCAAGGAGCATATTATATTTTGATATGCATGGCCCATATCATGCTATTGATAGCCCATAAAGTAGAGTTTTTTTTTCTTTGCCATGTCACTAAAATATGCCATCAAGACTGTCTCTGACGCAATATTCTTAGCATTTTTTTTTCTAAACACCAGTTTTCGTATACCTTAAATGCTGTTTGATACCTCTACTTTTCTACGGAAGTAAACTTGCTTCTGCTTTTTCTGCAGTTTTTTTGATTTCTGGTGGAGTACCTTTGTTAGAATTATCCTCATTATCAGTATTCGACAACATTTTAGCTTGTTTCATAACTCAAATTTAAATGATCTAAATTCAAAATTGTTTGAAGGTATGCGTCATTGCTATGGCCTTATCATCAATATATGTTTGTATAGCGCATTTTTGGATGGTGTCAAAACAATAAATGACATTGAAAATATGTTCTACAGTTTTGTGGAGGATTCATATTTCAGTATGTTTTCTTTGGGATACTCGGCTTACTACTTTTTGGAAAATGGGACCTCTTCGGTCCAGGTCCCGGGGTATAACGAACTGAGCCTGCTCAGCCCTAAAATCAAAATTATTAATCTACGTTTCGGTGGCAAGTTGGTCACCGTTGTCAAGATGAAATTGAAATAAAAAAATTAAAATTAAAAAAAAAAACAAAATTTCTTAAAATTTAGTTTTTTTTTATTATTTTAATTTCATCTTGACAACGGTGGCCGACTTGCCACCGAAACGTAGATTAATAATTTTGATCATTAGGTTTTTGGGGGGTTTTTCTTCTTTTTAATTGCAGTCGATCTGCAAGTTCATAGGGCTCAATAGGGCTAAGCAGGCTCAGTTCGTTATACCCCGGGACCTGAACCGAAAAGGTCCTATTTTCTGAAAATTAGTAAGGCGAGTATCCCAAAGAAAACATACTGAAATAAATAATATATTTTGGCATTTTTACTTTATTTTAAAAAATAAAATATCTTATTTTATAATAACATTATGGTTGTAAATAAAATGGTATACAAACCACAGAGGGATGTTTTCATTATTGTCTCAAGATTAAAGTTAACTAACTGATCACTCGACAGTAATGAAACGTTTTGCTTATCGGTGTGTAAAATACAAGAAAGTTTAAAGGTTAATGGAAGCCCAATAGTATGGCGGGTTCAATCGAAAAGTGTCCACCCCACTATGAAAATAACTGTCATGAGAGGCTCCCTGGATCCTGCGCAGTAACAAAATTCCCCAAAATATTGTAATGTGATGCCTACCTACACACAGTTTGATGATACGCAACACATTATCTTTTGACAAACCCGGAGTCCCGTTATCGTGTGCGACGGTGCGGTGTTTATGAACCACACCCGCGGTAGCCTCATCAACCCTTCCAAGCGATTATATTAAAGTGTGTTCAACAATATAGTGCCTACAATAAAAGGGGACTGATGGTGATAATAAACTTCTTAGGTAAAAATATCTCAGGTATTGGCAAGTTTGGGTAAAGAATGAATGTCAGGATTAAATTTGCAAAAATATTTTTTTAATAGAATCGCATATTAAGGGATATTCACAATAAAATTTAATAAAAATTTTAATATAAATTAAATTTACATTAAAATAAAATTTAGTTCAGTTTCACTGTCAGTGTCGTCTACATTATAACAATAAATTATTATTTTATAATAACATTTAAATATCGATATAAAATTTAAATACATATAATAAATTTTGTCAATTAAAATTAAAGCTATAAGGAATATAATATGTTAGTTCAATTTCATATATTTTCAATATATCAATTCAGTTTCACTATCACTATCGTCGTCTACATTAATTATAAGGGGTTCTATGTTAGTATGAAATGCCCTGTATGAATCCTCCACTTTTATAACATGGTTTATTATTCTTTTCCAACAATCAGCGTCTGGGTCATCTATATTTTGCCGGATTAATGCAATTACAGAAGGACATAATGTAGGTGTAGTATTTTGGGTCCGGACTTTGTTCTTTAGTTTTCTCCACATATGCTCGATCGGGTTGAATACGTAGTAGTAAGGAGGAAGACGAAGAACTGTATGTCCTTTGGATGCTGCAATTGTGTCACATACATATGTCTTCTGTATGTTAAATGCCCTTAGAACCTCTAAAAGCTGCGTTTTTTTATATCCTTCTTCAAAGTAGATGTTGTTTTGGAGCATAAATTCCTGGATTTCCGCTTTTGTATTTAAAGAGCCTGGAACCTTCTTCAATTGGCGACTATGGTAACTGGCATTGTCCATAACTATGACACTATGCGGGGGAATATTTGGCAGTAAAGTGTTTTCGAACCAATCTTCGAACAATTCGGCTGTAGTATCTTGGTGGTAATCCAACGACGAATCTTGAATGTTCTTCGCCGAAAGTCCCAAACTGTTTGGAATCCAACCATCTTCTGATCCAGCATGAATAATCGTGATCTGCACACTAGAAGTTGCTTGTCATCAAGTGGAGTTTTCGCATTATATGAAGAAAATCAATGGTGATTTTAAATTTTAAAATAAAAAAAACAAAATATTCAAACATGTTCTTGAAGCTCCCCCACCGGATTATTATTATATGGTATCCACATAAGTAGCCTGTAAAAGAAATTTTTAAAAATCTTGTAAAACAGCCGAAACAGCGATACGGAATAATTACCTTTTATTTTACCTGCTCCTTTCGGCCGAAAATACTTATCCAAATACAAGAACCGATCCTGTATGCAAATTTTGACCATAAACAATAAACCGTGACAGACGATCGCAATAAAAGTGGTTTATTACCATCAGTCCCCTTTTATTGTAGGCACTATATTGTTGAACACACTTTACTTTGTGTGATTTTATTTTGTGGTTGCATTGATAAAAACCTCCATAATTTGGTGACTATTGGTTTATTTAATTGCGACTATAATTTTGTGTTTATTGTTTGTGACTTACAATATCGTAACAAAATGCCTGTTATATGGTTTTGGTCTTACAAATCCAAGGGTAACATACCAGGAATACCCCTCATTAGGAAAACAAGCGCAGGTCAATTCAAATAGCACTTTCACAAGACCATAAACTTATCTTGAATTGGGGCTTCAAAAATCTTGTTCTGTTTAATGCTCCAAAACCCAGTCATGTTCGGTGTCGCGAAAATAATTTAATTAATCATTTTGGCGTTGCTTTTGAGAACAACCTTAACTGACACAAACACATTACATCCATAGCCCAAGCTGCTTTAAAAAAAAGCTTGGATTCCTCTTTTGAGCCAGTAAGTATTTCTATCCGTCTAATCTGTATTCTAGTCAGACCATCTTTAGAATATTATTTTCATGTCTGGGCAATGGGTATTTCCTACAACTCTTTTCATTCGTGATTTAAGTTAGAAAAGATCTGTTCGTCTTATTATTGATCCCACCTTTACAGAAAAGCTTGCTTCTCTTTCCCACCGATCGGCTGGAGGGGAAATGTTACATTTTTATAGGTATTTTCACGACTTTCGCTCCGAGGAGTTGGCATGTATAATTTCTCTGACAGTTCAAATTATGGTAAGTTTTTACTTGACCCTTGCCGATTTCGATGATTTTTTGCATACGTTTTATTTTTTAGATATCGATACTTAAATATGATAATTAGATTAAACTCACTTACACTATTTTGCCCCTCTTTTATCACAGAATTTGTGAGAAGTACATGAAACTATCATACAAGGTTTGAATTTTTTTTTAAATCGTGTTGTTAATAATTTTATTAGGATTTTTGGTAAAAATACGAAACTCCCAAAAATATCAACTATTTAAATGGAAGGCTGTGAAGTGGTGCCATTAGTTCTTTCCATGTTAAATCTGATGATATAAAATCCAATAATAAAAAAATAATTTTAAATATTCTATAATGGTTTTGTTTATTAACCAACAATGTTGTGCAAAAAATTAAAAAAAAAAAAACAGTAACCGTAAAGTTAGTCTGAATTTAACATTTGATGATTTTATGATGAGTTATTATTAAAAAATTATTTTTAACCCCCCCCCTCCCAGCCCCTCTTGTCACACTAAGCGATGCCTCCCTCCCTCTTATGCAAAGTATTTTATAAACGGCCCCTTATGGGTAGGGATTGTAAGTACCGTTTTTAAACCAATAACCTCGTTGTTTTAAATTTCACTTTATATATCAACGTCACTGGTTCTCATTTGTTCACACCATACCATATAAAATATTGGTAATACATTTAGACGTGTCATAAACACATAATGAACATAGAGGATATAAAAATAAGTAATAAATAACATTATTGAAACCATAGCATTATCTATTACCTTTAGGGGAAAGGCTTATAGTACTTAGGATCTCTAGGCCCGGGGCCTGCATAAGTAAATACGTAAAATTCGCAAATTATTTCGAAAACTGTCCATTAAACAAAAGCGCGGTCTAATAAATGACCATTAACAAAGACCTCGTGCTGTTGTTTACAGTTCAGATTTCACGTTAAAACTATATGTTTCCTTTGAATGACGTTATTTCTATAAAATCTAAACTGCAGCACGTAGTACCTAGGAATTAGGCCTTATACAATTCTTTTAAGCTTTCCTATAAAAAACCTTGTGGATTGTTCTCAGATTAAAAAAATAATCTTCACCTTGATTATAGGTGTGGTTTAAAAAACATTTTTTAAGAATATCTTGAAAATGTCTTTAATACATTTAGATATGTAATAAACACATAATCGACATATACGATATAAAAATAACTTATTTTAAGTGTAAAAATGTTTGTTTTTAGATTGATGAATGTGGAAGACTATGGGTTTTGGATACAGGAAGTATCGGTGAACAACAACTATGTCCTCCGCAAATAATTGCTTTTGATTTAGACACTGTAAGTATATTTTCATTTTTATTTTACCGTAAAATTATCACTAAGGTGTGTTTTAGTGATTATAAAATAATTTTACTTTTTGTATATAATATTTTATCAAGTTTTTAATTTAAACCTTTGTCCTTTCTTACTTTTCGTAGTCAATATAAGACACTGTACATAGTCTAGTCAACAAGAGCCATTTAGCTAAATTTCTCTTAGTAGAGTCCGAAAATTATGATTCAGGGCTTATTCGATTTAAAATGACATCTAGAAACTTTCTAAAAAGTTTGAGGTGGGTCTGAAAAAATTGTAAAAGTTATAAATAATTTAGTAAAAAAAAGTTAGTTTGGTTTTTTGCAAATATCTCCAAAGCTATTGAAGATGTCCAAAATTTGAAAAAAAAATCTTTAAAGAGCAAAAAATTTCATAAAAAAAAGTCCCACCTCCCGGAACTCTATCACCAATATTTATAATTTTAATTTAGAGGCAAAGGTAACGCTAAAAGCGGGTGATGCGGGCTCCGCCTGCCTCGACTGACGGACACTTGAACAATATAAATTGTTCCGGATCAAACGAACTTACCTGAAGTGAAGTTCGATCGTAATTATACGAGGGTCCAGTCCGAAGATATCACTTGATTCACTATGTAGTCCGCCCCTGGAGTACTAGGTCGTGCACCATGTTTTAAAGGATAAAAGGCTCTCCCTCTTCCCGCCACCCGCCGGTGATCTGCTCCTTGCTTTCTGCTTCATTCGTTTAAAGCTGGGGGGAGCATGTGTTTCGCAACCATCATCATCATAATCAGGGTAGGAGGTGCTGACTGACCCTGTATGTTCATGATCGAACTTCACTTCAGGTAAGTTCGTTTGACGACTAATTATACTTCGTGTCCAGTCCGAAGATACTGTTTTGATTCACTATGTAGATGTTTAAAGTCCTAGTATGATGAGGTTGCAAAGTTAGTGAGTAGAAAAGGAAGTAAAGTTCGAATATCACATATATTCGTTTTATTGAAACAAAAAAATAGTGAACATTTTTCACCTAAAGTATCATTTTTGGCACATAAACGTTGAAACTAAGTAAATATAATAGGTACAAAAAATAATCAAAATCTTTGGTTTCCTAAATCTAAGCCTAAGATATCATGTGCAAAACATATTATCCGTAGCGACTGTCTATTGTAGAACTCTAGCAAAGGTGGAACCTTGTGACCACCTGGCTGTCTTACAAATTATGTCGACAGAAATTCTCTCCGCAGTGCTGCTGATGTTGAAAGTGCCTCACCGAATGGGACTTAAAATTGAAGTATCGACTCCCGCTGAGGACATTTGTTTAACCCACCTACTTAGAGTATCCTTAGATTTTTGTAGCAAGTATTTTTTGTGACAGAAATAAAAATCGGATTCTGGTTTTCTGAGGGTTTCGTTTTACTCTATGTATTCGTCTTCAGGAGTGCTGCTATTAAGAAAGGCTGATCTTTGGCAAAAGGATAAGCCCGGATAAAGGTTTTGGGTTTCTTTAATAGGGCTTATTCTCGGTTTAGATCAGTGATGTGCGGATAGTAATCTCAGGAAGACTCTATTTAACATTGAAAGTCGCAGAATGAGAGATATGGTTTTGCAACCCTCCGGTTATAAGAGCTAGTAGGTAATTGACCTTGAGCAAGCCTTGTATGCTGCGGATGGCTTAAGTTTTCGATAAAGTGCAGCACTGGTGCAGGGTCCCAAGTAATGTTATACTCTCGGACGAGACGGTCGTAGTCGGGATAAGCCTCTTTAAAACGTCTTATGATATGGTTGGTCCCAATATCTGAAGAGCAAATTAAAGATAGGGATGAGACGTGTGAATTGAATGTTCTGGCATTATTATTGTCTTTGTCGGCTAGAGATTGAAGAAATAGAATAACTTCGTTGACTGTAGGGTCAAACACATGGAGCTACCATTCTTCAGGCAAACACACCCACCACAAACGATGGTGCACATAATGCTCGTAATGTGTTGATTCTGTTATGGAGGACATTATTGAAGTTATAGCGGTATCTGGTATTCCTTTGTTCAAAAAAAGCTTTCCGATAACTTCGCCCTCTAACAGGTAAGGGTCCTGCAGAGAGGATGTTGCCTAAAAATGGAGATGAGAGTAAGTAGGAGAAGGTTGTAAATATACTTCATCCCCAATTTTGAGTTTTGGAAAAAGGGGGTACCATGGTTGTATCGGCCAGTGAGGTACCACAATAATAATACCTTCAGCATTATCCTGATTATTTTTTTGCAAGGTACGAAGGATTAGGTAAATGGAGGAAAGGCATAAAAATAGAAGGAGACCAGTCTACCGTAAAGGCATCGACTGCTATAGGTCTTGTTTACTGGTGGTGGCTTTTGAATGATTTTTGTGTCTTTGTAACCAGATAATCACTGTATTTGATAATATGTGATCTAGGAATTGTAAACACCTTAAGCTGTCCCGCAAAAACTTCGTTACTTACCTCTAATATCTTTCTGGCGATTGTTCCGGTTCTGCCTCTGGGGGGTACTGCCCTTTGGGGGTGCCTCACCTCCTGCCTGTGGTGGACAGGGCGATACCTGTTTAAATGAGCATTGTTTTATGGTCACCTCCCCCTCCTTGGTCAAGAGACCCGGAAGCATTGTGAGAAGACGGGCGAGAAGTGCTAGGAATCGAGCTCGTAACTCCTGTCCGGATTTTTCCAGTAACTTAGCGTTGGCCCTTTCGCCCAAGTCAGGTCCAAACAGGTATTCTCCTGAGCAGATTTATCTGCCAATTCCTTTACAGTTTTATTGAGGACTGGCGTAATGAGATATCGTCTTGTTTTTGTGATGCTATTGTATAGATCGGAGAAAATACGCCCGGAATCAACCAAGCTACCGCTAAACATTTTCTCTTACTTCCTTGGGTATCTTTTGCTCGTCCTCTAAAATAACATTTAAAGCTTTACCAAGGCGCTTAAGCCACTGCCAATCTGCGACTGGTAACCAGAATGTGTCTCATCTCTTAATACGTGCAGACGACAGGATGGCTCTTAATTTCAGGATTCACCTTGGGAGGCGATAGTAAGGCACAGTTGCTTGGGATATAATGCTTTCCTTAAGAGCAGCTATTTCGTCTGACGGTATGCCATAGGTCAGGATGTGCGACCATCTTCGAGGCCAAAGACTGTGGAGCCTAAATTCTTGAGTACTTGGTTCTTCTGGACCTGGTCTGCACCAAGGATTTCCATTGTATTTTCGGATAATTCAACGGCCTCGTGAATTATATTAAAGTATCATTATTATAGTTTAAATCCGTGGGTTTTTCTCCTGAGTCGCCTTCTGTATTTTCCTCTCGAATTCCACACCGCGGAAGTGGCCATTCGATGGCCTGGGTATTCCCTTGCTCCCACCACAGATTCCGCCGATGACGGCGGGCTTATAACCACGGGTATATCATTAATACGTGAGAAGCGAGTCACTTCTCAACCGATCCGCCACGCGCGGTGTACGGCCTCGGCTGTAAACGAGATCTCACAGAGTGGCGGCTATAATGCGAGTCCGTTTCGCTCGGAAGACGGCCCTTGCCATGGCAACGGCGTCTCGATCTTGAACGAGACGTGCGCCTGGACGGAGATCTACTATATCTTTTAATCTTTTAATTCACGTTCCAGTCAGTTTCGTCTCTCTCGTAAAGAAATTTCTTGACTTCCTTCTGATGATCTACTCATCTCTTTCTTTTGACTTTCCCATTCTCAACCAAAGCTAAAATAAAGCTAAAAATATGCTATATTTACTTACCCAGTAAACTAAATAAAATATTAAAGGATATGCTACCTGTGGATGGAGTTCTTTGTTGCTTTGCACTAAAAATTTTCGTAAAGCTGGTTTCGAGTGGCGAGCGGCCGCACGACACTAGTACCGAAAAGCGAAATGAAGCAGAAAGCAAGGAGCAGATCGCAGGCGGGTGGCGGGAAGAGGGGGACCTTATGCTTTAAACATGGTGCACGACCTAGTACTCCAGGGGCGGACTACATAGTGAATCAAAGTGAGAGCCTGGACTGGACACGAAGTATAATAATTTTAACATCAAGAATTTTGATCAAAATTGTGTTGGCTTAATATTGAAATAAATAAATAAATAAAGAAGTCTTCATTGGGAAACAAAAAAAAATATTTTGCCCAAAAGGCGAAAAATAAGCTTAGAGCTATTTTTAACTCTTAACCTCTAAATTAAATAAAAAGATACAAATAAAAAAAAAATAATATTTATATAATTAAAAATACCCCGTTATCTTAGTGATAATACATCAGTTACCATTGGCGAAAGTGAAAAAAAGGGAAAAAAAGGAAATTTTTTTTTATCAAAACTACAATCATGATTGTTCTTCCAATAATCAAATTTTAACTTTCTTCCTTAATTAAAAAAAAGGGGAAAAACCAAAGAAACTTCTAAAAAATTATAATACCTGATTTAAATTTTATGTGTAATACGTTCGAAAAGAGCCTTTAAATGCTGAGGCATAGTAAAGTATTATGCCTTATTTTAAAGGGCATGAAGGCATTTCTTAGTATTAATTTTTTTCCCCAAAAAGATATGTGGGACTTTTTTTTATATAAACGAAAAAAAAAAGACAGAAAATTTATTTTTTAAAAAAATTTAAAATTTTAAGCCCCCCAAAAAATGAATATGATGTGAAACATGATCAAATTTTCGGAGACAATATACAAAGCGACAACATGCATTTTGCAGGCGTTGTAAACAAGCTGAGATACTTTATCAAGACAAGGATAATAGACAATTAAACAGTAGTTTAAAAATTAAAGGAGTCAATGTTTCTAAAAAGTTTTTCCCTTTTTTTAAAATTTAAAATATGTTTATTAGCATATAACATCGCATACCAAAATAACTTTTTTGAAAAAGCTAACATGATGCCTGAACCTAAGAGATGAGTCTATGTTTAAACCAAGGATTTTCATATTTTCAGTCAAAGTTAGTTCAATGTCGTTTAATTGGATCTTCCTTACCTTCGGGGATGTCAGTCGGGACGATTTTGACTAGAAAAACTATGACTTCAGTTTTATTAGGTTGTTGTAGGTTGTGTTCCTTTGAATGCTGGTATATTGATTAAAGGTCGTTATCAATGTCAAAGATTTGCTTGCTCCAACTCACCGCATCAAAATAAGAACTATTTGGGTGTCATCCGCATCCCGGAATACTTCCGATCGTTCCACACCAAGAGAAATTCAGAAGTATAAATGAGAAACGGGAGTGGGCCAAGTATGGATCCCTGTGGTACACCGAAATTATCTGGCTCAAATGAGAATACTGATTGTTTAAACGAACACGCTGAGTACGATTCCACAGATAAGTTTTAAAGAACGACAACACGGTACCTCAAACCGAAATATTTCAACGGTTACCAACAGTTCGTGATCGATCATATCAAAGGCCTTGGAATAATCCAATAATCATAAGGGCTGATATGTCTTTATCCAAGGCACGAATAAATTATCGATTATGTTTAGGATGGCGGACGAAGTGCTGTGGTCCGCTCTAAAACCCGATTTGTTTTAAGGGTAAATATGCCATTGGAAATAATATAATGGGACAATTGATTGTAAACTACTTTCTCCAATACCTTGGATATTATTGGCAACGACTAATGGGGCAAATCTGAACACTTTCAGGTTTGGGCTTCTTGGGAAAAAGGACAAACAATTGACTCCGCCATAATTTAAGAAAATAACCGCTCTCAAGCAACAATTCAAATATTAGTTATTGGGTTCAGGATGTGCGAAAGACACGTTGAAGCTTTGTTCGTTTATGCCATCATTACTTGCGGCATTGGATTTTATGTCGCTATGATTTTGTGGATTTCGCCTGATCGGTCAAGACAAACTTAAAAGTCTTATTAGAAAATCGATTATTACAGTAGTATTGAATTTTGTTATACAGTTGCCAGATTTATTAAAAACACTGGCAAAATGATTATTGTTAGATTGGGCTCAAATGTTCAATGGAAGCCGGGCTTCTCCCCGAAAGATTTTTTAAATTTGGGTTACCAGTCCTTGCCAAAACTTTTTGTCAGGCCCTGTTCTCTGTAGATGCTCTAGATATGCGGCTTTTTTCTCTTCTAGTAGAGGCCAAAGCAAATTGGAATTCCTTGTAAAGATTCCAATTTTCAGGGGTTTTGTGTTTTTATATTTGGAAGAGCTTTGTCTCGTTCTTTATATGTTAATTTTAAATTATTTGTCAAACAAGGGCAGGTTTCTTACTTACCCCGAATCGTCCAATAGGGGCATGAATATTCCAGAGAAGGTTCAAGTGAGTTTTAAGTATTGGACTTTATCTTGATGTTTTCATTGGGATAAATGTAATTCCAATCTACATGAGCCAAACCCGATTGAAAATTCTGCAAGTTGAAATTTCGGTAATCTCTAACATTTAACCCAGTGCCACTTCCACTAACGATATCTCCGCAGGTCACGAAAATTGGGTCCAAACATGTTGATGAGACATTTGTAATTCTAGTTGGTTCATTGATAAGTTGAACAAAACCGTATGTATCCAATATATTAAATAATGCATTGGGTTTTAGCATCTCGATGTTCAAATCACCGACAAAAACAGTAGTCATAATTTGCTAACATGTGAGGTATTATTTCATCTGCAAAGTTTAAAATTTCAGAAAGTTTTGTGTTTGGTGGCCGATATAGTAACAGTAAAGCCAATTTACGAATGCCCATCTTTATACTTAAAAAGAGATGCTCAAAATTGTATATTGCAATCCTCCTTGCACCTATATAACTTGAACCTGAAAATGTAAGACAGCAACAAGATTTCTTAGCAGTATCCTGACGAATATCTTTTAAAATTCCGATTATATACTTTAGTAATATATCTTCAAAAAGTGATCAAGCATTATAGATCTTGTACCAACATAAATATCTGCATTGGACTATTAACGATGTCCTGTATTTTATTTTTAATCGCACAAGGTGTCCCAATAGGTGGAATTAAAAATCCTTATTTTCGGGTCTATTTTAGAGATCTTAAGGATATTTTTAAGCTGCGTATCTGTTTTGCCAGACCACTGCGCGCATCATATTATTCGTGCTCGCGGCATTGAGAATGCTGCCCCGGCCGATCCAACTTTTGTCGGTCTTTTCACTCGCGGCAAAGAATGTATGTAGTTACTGCTGCATAAAGAAAAGACGCTTTTGTGAACAGCAGCTGCGATGCTACATTGTACGATTTGGCTCGATTTTCCGCATGTGGTGTTCATTTCAGTCAAAATCAAAACATAAGTGCGAGCACATTACCAAATTTGGCTTGCAAAGCAGCCTCGCAAAATAGAAACACGGCTTTAAGCCACATTTTTTTTTATTTCGTTTTACTGTCTAAGCGAAAATTTAAAATTTCCACTTGGGAATACTTTACGGATATCGCTGAGCATTTCTATGTTTGTTCGTATTCTTAATTTATTTTTATAATTAAGAGGATTCATACCTGCTGTTTACAAGCTATTTTGTTTTAAAGAATTGTACCAAAACTAACGAACGAAATTAAACAAAATTTTGGAAATATATTCTAATTATATCGACAAATGAGGGAAAGGTATTGAGAAGTACCAATTTTTAAAAAAAACTTTTGATTTTGTTATTGTGTAATATTTTTTTTTTAAATACTTTCCCTCATTGTTTACCATTTTCCCCATAATTTATGAAGAGACCAAAATTTTAAAAAAACCCCCAGTTTTTGTCAAACTTTTAAATTTCGTAATTAATAAATTTTGAAAAAAAAACGAAACCTTTAGATTTTTAAAACATCTTGGCAACGCAGCAACCCTCATAGGATGTCGACGTGGTGGCAGGTGGCATGGAAAGCGATTTTCATGTCTATTTTTAGCAGATTAAAATAATATTTGTTAATATTAGCGTGCCTGTTAATTTGATTTGCCTTTTGAAGATGAGACGGACTAAAAATAAAGAAAATGAATGTGGTAGAAAACGATTATGTCTGTTAACAAGTCGGAAAAATAGACGACTTGCTATGAAAAAACGGTAAGTAGGATATTATTGTTATGAAAGGTTTATAATTAGGGTTGCCATAATTTATTAGAGTAATGTCCGGACGGTCCATCAGATCCTAGGATAAATAGCAGCGATTGTGAAACGCGTGCACGAAATTTTTTCTACTATTTTATCTAACTGAAATGGTTGTAGAAATTAGACAAACTAAAAGTAAAACTACTTACTGAACAGAATACAGGCAACGCGCTGCGACTGGCTGCTGCAGCAAATATTCAAAATCCGGACGCATTTACGAGTCCTGATAAAAGTCCGGACATGGTTAATAAATCCGGACATATGGCAAGCCCATTTATAATATGATTTTTCGACTACTATTAATACTATAAGTAAAATACAAAAATTAATTTTCAGGAAACAAAATATAGGATCAACAAAGTCTAACCATAGTTTTAGCAGTGCTATGCAGACGAACAGGTAAAATGGTTATTTTTGTATCTAGAGTGCGAAATACTACTTTGGTGATACATTGATTGTACAATCATTAAGCGTGCGATGTATTTCGAGCCGGGCAACGCCGGGTTTTGCAGCTAGTATTATTATATAAGTCTATTTTCTGTTAAATTATTACGTGGTATTATTTTATAAGTTGTCTTATTTTTTTATAATTGCACTTTTCTTGAAGTTTATTTGCTGTTATTTATATTATTACGTGATATTAATTTATAATAATTAATTTTAATCTTTTTATAAATGTACTTTTTTAAAGTTTATGAAAATTTTCTGTTATTTTATTACGGGGTATTATCTTATAATTTGTTTTACTCTTTTTATAATTAAACTTTTTTAAAGTTTGCTGTTATATTAATACGTTATAATTTGTTTCAAATTTTATATAATTGCACTTTTTTAAATACCTGATGGAAAGGAAACAAATTACACAAACATAAAATGTCAATGTCAAATATGAAAATAGAGCTTACGTTAAACTAGGTAAGTTTTCTCAATAATAAAAATGTCGCTCAGTGAAAAAGACCTTATTGAATTGCAAAATATGGTTGGTCACATTTTCAAATAGCTTGACAGAATCGTGCCAAAATATAGGAGCATTCTGTGTGAAATATGAGCTTTTAAATGATGTATCGTAAGCCGTATGTACAGTGACTGAATTAAAATCTCGTACACCTAATTTTTCCCAGTGTGATGTTGGCTTTTGCGTACCTGGATCACCTGGAAATATATCTTACTTGACAAATTGTTATATGTCACACATTTCAAAATAATATTATTTTACTTTTTTTAATTTTGGAAAATGAATGAACTAGAGAAAGCGAGAGTAATTACTCTATTCGAAGAAGGTGTTTCTCTGGGAAGAATAGCTCAGCAAGTTGGGAAATCAAGAAGCACTATGATCTGATTGGTTTTTTTGCAAAACAATCCATTTCAGACAGCTGTAGAAAAACCCCAAAAAATAATTTTCCCGGGGCAGTAAGAACGGCAAGAAATCGTATTAGGAAAAAATTTGGGAAATTTCGAAGCAGTGTAGCTGCTAAAAGCCATTTTTGACCGATATAAATAAAGAGCAAAGAATGGGGTTTGCACTGGAATATTTACCGCAAGGTATGGATTTTTGGGAAAGGGTAGTTTTCCGATGGGAAAATTTTTTAATCTTATTATAGCGGGCAGACTAGAGTGTATAGGCCGCAAAATAAAGGTACGAAGAAAGATATACCCAACATGTTAAAACAAATGGAAGATTTTCGTTAATGTACGGGGTATATGTCTTCAGAGGGCTAGGCATATGCCACCGTATTCGAGAAAGATTTAATAGTCAAGCTTATATACACATACTCCAAAATGTTATGTTGCCATCCCGGGAAAAAATTATATTTGAACAAAAAAAATTTTATATACCAACATGACAACTGCCCCGTCCCTACAGCAAGGAGAATTTCGTAATGGCTACTGGAAAATAACATTTCATTGTTACCTTGGCCCTCAAGAAGCCCAATCGAAAACGTTTGGGGATATATCGTAAAGGAATGCAAGAACAATGATTTCCATCCACAAAACAGTGATGATTTGTGGAATAAAATTGAAAAAACCTGGAATAATTACAATGTTCACCATGCACAAATGCTGATTGCATTGTCCACACGTTTAAACTTATTAGTGGAAAAAAAATGGTTTTCCGCTTTGAAATATTAAACCCGTGTTTTTCTTTAATAAGAATAAAATAAACTATATATTTATTTTGGAGTCATGTATTTTTTTGAATATTAATTAAGGTGGAAAAAAGGGAAAAAGCCAAGTTTACCAAAATATTCAAAATTGACATAAATTTAACCCAAGTGTACAAAATTTTATTTCCGTCACTGTACCTTTTTAAAAAAAAGTCGATGGCGTCACATTTTTTCAACTGTCAATAACAAAATAGATATTTAATTAAGTTCTAAAGAAGGGGAAAAATAATTAAATTGACCTTTGAGTGTTTCCCCTGAAAAAAAGGGCTAACGTAAAAAATTTAAAGGAAATTCATACCTTACCTGTATAACTGTAATAAAAATAACAAAAATCAATTAAAAAAGCCTTTTGTTACACATGCTTGTTATTGTTTATTATTTATAAAAACCTATATGTAAAAAATACCTAAAGCCGACCCTGGTCAAGGAAAAAAATCGCCTGTTCGGTTGGCATAGCGACCGTACATTGTTGCCAGTGGTTACCACACGGTCTGTTGTTCGTTTATTACCGTCGAAGCACGATTTGAACTTGATCAGCTGATGATGAATGCTCTTAATAGGTATTTCTAATGCTATAAAGGGTATCCGGAAATACCGTTCGAATAATTGTAGGGATGATTTTATATGTTAAATTATAAGGAAAAGTTCGTTAACTTAGGTCCGCAAATGCGTCATAAGGTCGCTATAGCGATTCAAAGATGGCACCGGTATATAGGGGTTCTATTTTATATCTCTGGAACCGCTTTAGACGGCCATCTGAGTTTTGGCATATGAATTGCTTTTAACAGTAGGCACTTTTTAGTGTTTTTAGTAAATTATTATTTTAATCAGGGACGTACCGAGAGGGGAGACCTTGATTTAATTTGTTCACATTTTTATTAAACGCCATATATCTGCGATAAACAAATTTAACATAAGGTTTAAAATAAAGTTTATTTGATTATAATTGTGTTATTACCAGTGTAATTAAAAAATATATTGTTCTCGCCTTTCAAAAAATGTCGGAAAACTCTTTTTGTTTAGGCGACCATGCATGCACTATTTTCTTTGAAGAGTGTTTTCTCGAAAACGGCTCGCCTGACAACTTTTCAACAGGAATACCTTTTTTATGTTATTTATACCGTGGAATCAGAATTTCTAAAGAAAACTGCAAAAATATGACGTTTAATAAATATGTGAATAAATTAAATCGAGGCCTCCCCTGTCGGCACACCTCTGATTAAAATAATAATTTAGTAAAAACACTGAAAAGTGCCTACTATTAAAAGCAATTCATATGCCAAGACTCAGATGACTATCTGAAACGGTTCTCGAAATATAAAATAAAACCTTTATCCCGGTGCCATCTTTAAATCGCCATAGTGACTTTATGGCGCAATTGCGGACCTATATTGATATGAAATTTTCTTCATAATTTAACAAGTAGAATCACCCCTAGAATTATTCGAACGGTATTTCCGGACACCCTGTATATTGTTTGATCGATTTTTTAAAAACACTGTCAATAATTTTATATTTTTATTTTAGAACCAAGTTCTTCATAGGCACGAATTTCCGCCTGAAGTTCGGAGCCCATTTAATCTCTTGGCCACCCCAGCTGTAGACGTTCGAGATGTGAATTCTGGATGCAAGAATACGTTCATTTATGTAGCAGATGCTCTAGGATTTACACTAATAGTGTATGATGTAGCACGAGACAAGTCTTGGAAAATCAAAGATAAATCTTTTTATCCATTTCCATCTTATGGAACTTATACGGTTGGAGGTATTTAGTAAATTATGTTTAAAAAAATATATATATATATATATATATATTTTATATATATATATATATATATATATATATATATATATATATATATATATATATATATATATATATATATATATATATATATATTTATTACAATTAAATCCCCGACAGCCATAATGTCAAAAGTGTCATCAAGTACTGCATAACTATTTTTGTATATTATAAATTTTATAAATACAAAGCAATGCCTAGCACCATTTTTTTAAAACAACAGGTAATGACACCTTTAGGAAGTAGCTCCCTTTATCAATGGTTATTGTACAGCTGGTTTAAAATTCTTGCTATAAAATAAATAACACTGCTATCAGGGCCATCCTAGCAAAATAATCTTTATTTATGTAGCAGTACGTAATTAAAAGTGCCTTACTTACAACTTATGTTTTTTATCAATAAAAGAAAAAACGCCAAAAATGCCTTAAAACATTTTATTTTTCGGTCAAATCCAAGAAAACAGCTTTTAATTTTTCGCAAAATTATTAATCCCGATGCTTAAACATCACGCGATGTTGCCACTTTTCTCTTCGTAGCTAGATATTTAAAGTCGACTATGATTACAGTTATTTGTTTAACAACCGTGGTGTAACTACAGAGTTGTTTAAAAGATGGCTTAAAATCCATAAGACTTTGTGAATAGGACTGAAAAAAATGGATTAAACATTTTAAAACCTGGCACTTACGAAACCTGCTACCAAGACTTTATACAAGCCTTCATGATTTCTTCAGAAGATAAAAAAATATGCTCGTGCAAGAGATCTATGCTTCAAGAGGTATACTTGATGCAAGGTTTATCTACTATTAGCACAGGAGATGAGGCATTTTGGCTAGGAATTTTTTTGTCCTGCATGGATTTACCTGAAATTTTCACAGAGGGTAGGAAATAGCCCAAGGATCAACGTTTATATCATGCCGAGGTGTGCTTTTATCCTGAGGGTGGTTGCCACCCCATCTTGGGGGTGGAAATTTTTTATTACATTTTAACTACATAAATCGATAGGGAAAGTAATTTTAAGTAAAAACTATTTTATACATTTTTTTCGTAAAACTAATATTTTTCGAGTTATTCGCGATTGAAAGTAAAAGTTTTTCGACGAAAAAATCGACGTTTTTAATGGGGTTTTCACGAATAAATCTAAAAATATGCCTTTTATCAAAAAAACTGTGAAGACAAAAATTGTAGCTTATAAAAAAGCTAGAAAAAAATGTTTTTTTATAATTTTTCTACAACCAATACAGACCGAGCTACGGCTTGTTAATGGTTAGCTTTTGTTCGTCAAATGTTAAATTTGAAAGATTCAAAGTCAAATAGCGGGTAGTTTGCATTTGTCAAGGAAAACATATAAGGTCTTTTTTTAAGTATATAATAAGACCTTTCTTCTAAAAACTAAAGAAGAGTTTTTAGGATGAAAATTGAGCGAGTTATGATAAAAATAAGGTCGGTCCCCACTTTTTTCTACGAGAAGATAATTAAAAACAACCCCCTAATTCCCCTCTTAATTAAAATAGATATGTACCCTTTTACGATTCTTTTTTTATTATTATTATTTTAATTAATTAAAAAAATTTGGGAACCTAAAGTGAAAAACGATTTTTCGCAATTTCGTAACAATAGCCATTTTCTTCAAAATAACTCCAACAATACTGGAGATACGAAAAAAATGCTGGAGTACCGAATTATAGCTTTTTTTATAACAAAGACTTTTCATTTTATATATTTTTCTGTACAATAAACATTTGCCCAGATATGGCCGTTTAAAGCCTCTATTTACGAGCGAGCACCACCTTATTCTAGCCTTTAAACTCATCCCATTTTAAAACTAAGGGATTAAAAAGGATTTAATTTACATAGCCTTGTAGCTCTTACAAAACCCTACCACATTATTTTTGAACAAACTTTCTATCATTAAAACTAAAGGAGCTATGTTTAAAAAACCAATCAACTTTTTTTTCGAAAAATTCGAATAGCCCACTTCGGAGCATAATATTCTATAAAACCGGTATACTTTATACTTTTACCGATATAATTTTTGTATGCAATTCTACTTTCTTTTCCTATTTATATCTATTATATTGGTTTATAAGAATTGCAATGTTGTAAGGGGTGGTTTTTAAGGATTGAAAATTTTCAAAAGAATGAAATTGGTAATATTTTAGACAGTAATATTTTTAATTATTAAATCTGTCAAGCCATTAATTTTTTGGGGATAAATCTTTTTTTTTAATTAAGCTATAATAAGGGTTGATTTATAAGGGTAGAAAAGTTGCGAAATGAGTACATATTTTAAGCAACAGCATTCTAAAATTAAATCACTGTGGTAAATTAATGATTTTTTTAGGGTAAATATTTTTTTTTTACTTTAAGCTCTAACAAGGGTTGATTTTTAAGGGTTGAAATATTTTGAAATTGTATTTTAAAGCATAAAACAAGCATTAATTAACTAATCCAAATCAACTTTTACCCATCTTAAGGTTTAAAATGTTATTCCATGAGTTTTAACAATTAGGGGTAGTTTTCACCCTTAAAAAACAAACAGCGCACATCACCATGAAATAGAATTTAAAGTAGAGGGTTAGAAGCGCCTAATTCCAAATTTTTATACAAATCGATGCAGGACAAAAAATGCGAGGTTTTGCAATTTTTTAGCTTCATTTCCGGGACTATAATTATTTATCATCAAATCGTTTTAATTTGTCAAAAAATTTTTTTGTAAATCTCATAAGGGGTGGTTATTTAAAGGTTGAGTTATGGTAGTTAAATATTTATTAAACCGTAAACTGTTAAAATATTTTTTTTCTACAATAAAAGCGTTATTAAATAATTTTAAAATTAAAAAAAAAACATTTTTTTTTGGAGTTTCGTTATTAAGGGTGATTTCTATGGTTTTTTAATTTTTTAGCATAAGGGGTGGTTTTTACCCCCTAAAAATAAAAAGCAAACTCTAAGCATATATAAACTTTGATCTAGAGGGTAAAATCAACTTAATTCCAAATTTTCATAAAAATTGAGACTGTACAAAAAAATCCGGAGGTCAAACAGCTTTTTTCAGCCCATCCACTGTACTATATATTTCCTAAAATTATTTTTAATATTGCGAAAAAATTTGCAGTACAAAATTGCAAAAGAAAAAGTAATATAATTTAAAAATAAAAACAAAAAGCTGCATCAGGAAAGTTTTTTTAATAACATTGCTAAATACGGTATTGCGCTTTTTTGAATAAAACCGCAGTAGCGCTGATACAAAATAATCCGTTTTTATTTTTTTATAACTAAGCAATTTACACCCAAAATTTAGTTAAAATGACATTTTGGAAAATTATCAAAAATATTTTAATAACAAATAAAAAACAATAGAAAAAAAGAAAATCATAACCTAAAATTGGAAGAAACAATAAAACGTAAATTATACGATTTAAAATATACAGAGTATTTGGCAACATCGCCAATATGTTAAATCCAACAAAAATAGGAACACTAATAAATTCGTCCTACTTGAAAGATACGATTAATATATAATTTTAGGTATATTTTTGACTTTTTGGAAATGACGCCGATTTTTATGAATTTTTGCATAAGGGGGTTTTTTGAGCGCTGATCCCAAATCTAAAATCAGTTTTCCAGCAACCTCTGGTTTTTGAGTTATGAGGCCTCCAAGGGGACTAACCTTAAAATTATCCTTTCTTGAAACTGGGGGTAAAATTTTACTTTACGGACACTACGCCGATTTTTATAAAATTTTGCATACGGGGGTTTTTTGGGGCGCTGATCACGAATCTAAAATTAGTTTTTTCCGGCAACCTGTGGTTTTTGAGTTATTAGGCCTCCAAGTAAACTGACCTCAAAATTCTCCCTTCTTGAAACTGATTACCAATAAAGGGAAACATACACTGATTAGGCACTTATATTTAAAAAATAAATAAAATTTCAAAAATTTATGGGTCTGTTTAAGTAAAAAATCTAAACCAAGAATCCATTTTCTGTACGTGTAAGAAGATATTGATGTAAACTATGCCTTTTTTAAGTTTTAAAAAAAAAACCCGGTTTATTAAAGGGTTTCCAAATCATAAACTTTTGTAGTTTTATGACTGTTTTTTTTTTTAATCGATGATGTTCCATTCTTAACAAATTTCAAATAAAAAAATTACTTTGGGCCCCTTTTTTTAAAAAATTTAATAAAAAAAACAATAATTTTTGGTTTTTTTTTAAATTTAAAAAAAATTGTATCACCTAAGAATAAGTTAATATCCATTTTAAGAAAAATATTATGTTTAAAACAAACTTTTTTTTTGTTAAAGAATAAATTTTTTTTCGAAATTCCTTTTATCATCTTTAGAGCATTTTTAACTATGTCCCAATAATAAGTCAATTTTATTTTCTCGTTTTCTAGTTTAACAGCCAGTAGTTTTTTTCCAACTTTGCTAAATTTAATGACAGCAATAAATTAACTGGCACTGGTTAAACTGTACCGAATAAAAAAAATTTACTTTTTATAAACAATTTAATAACATCCCTTTTTAATTTTTTGGTTTATTTCTTTTTCATTTGCCCTTTTTTGGAAAATAATAAGGGTTTAAATTTAAGGTTAAGATAAACTTTTAGCTAGATTTTTAAAAAAGCAAAAAATTTTGTAACTTTTCAGTTATTGGTTATTCATATAAAACTCAATCTGTAAAAATTCCATTTTTCACTCCTTTTAACAGGAAAATAAAAAAATTTCTTTTAATTTCCATTGAAAGTATGCTAAGGAATTGGGCCGAATAACACGCAAAAAAGTGAGAAATAATACCTACAAAAAGAGATGATACGATGTCGTTTTGTTTAGGAATTTCTTCTTGAAAAAGCAATGTTGTCAGATGTTTTCTAATAATTTGTTATTATTGAAGGTTGTTTTTTTTTTCCATTTACCAGAAATAAAGTTTTTTTAAAAGAAAAAACTAACCAGAACTAACAAACAACAACTTCCAAACTATTACCTAGTTTTGGTTAGTTTTTGGTTAGTTGTCGTTAGGTTTTCCTCATTAAATTGTAAAATTTCTTTATCATAAATGCACCGTGAAACAATTTTTTTCTTGACCCGACAACGTCGCAAATTCTGGACTTTTACTTAACCTAAAAACATAGTGTTTTTCAACTTTTAATTACAATTTTCTCTGCAAAAATGCATTTTTTCGGATTTTTTCTTTTTGAAATATACTAAACAAAATGTGTTCTTTGTATCTGTAAGAATTATTTTTTTCAAATCGAATGGAGCTAAACGACACCGGACCCAGAAAAAACTAACCAGAACTAACAACCAACAACTATTACCTAGTTCTGGTTAGTTTTTGGTTAGTTGTCGTTAAGTTTTCCTCATTAAATTGTAAAATTTCTTTATCATAAATGCACCGTCAAACAATTTTTTTAATGTTTGCGAAATTGGAAAAAAACATTATCTATCTCCCAAATGATTCTCCACATCTGGTTTTATTATCAAGCAGCACTGAAGCAAAGAAAAAAATAATAAAATATTTCCTACCTGAAATAAGGAGTGTTACTGAGTCCTTTGATCTCCACAAAAAAGTCTAAAAAAACCACATATAAACATAACACACCCGAAAGACGGCACGAAATTATTTTCACCTGTTACCCGGGACGTTTCAAGAAACAACTAAAATGTTATACCCAATTATTTTGTGCGTACATAAAGATGCAAAAACTATTAGGTTTTTTAGTATTTACCTTTTTTGTTATAAATGAAATACATTTTTTTAAGCTTGGCCAATTTAAATTAAATAAATAAATTAGTCACTGAGGACATTTTACCACTTTAAATATACAATTCAATAATTATACAATCCTACATTTTGCCTACATAAAAAAATTGTGCTTGTAATATGAACGACAAAACTGATTATTTGAATTCTTATTAATTTATAGACCAGGGTCGATAACACAGGCACACAAAAAAAATGTTCTGTCCCACCGACTGCACCTCCAAGGTCATTTGAAGGTCAAATTAAGAGAAAGTAGCTGAAAAAATCCAAAAAAATTTATGTGTAAGTTTTTGAGGATGTTGAATTTGAATCCAAAGTCGGTTGACCTCTATAACCTCACCTTCAAGGTCATTTGAAGTTCAAATTAAGGAAAAAAGGCTGAAAAAACTGAAAAAATTCATATGTAAGTTTTTGAGGATGCTGAATTTGAATCCAAGGTCGATTGACCTCTATGACCTCACCTTTAAAGTCATATGAAGGTCAAAGTTAAAGAACTCAAAAAAAATCTATATTTTCGAAATAAAGTTTTTTGGACCCGAATAATCTTAATCCCGTGATAGTTGGTTTCTAAAAAAATGAAGAAAGGTCAAACTTGGAAACAGCTGGTGAAAAAATTTGAAAAATTCATACACAGGTATTTTGCATCAGTGAAATTTCACGCACTAGGTTATCTGCTTCAAATTAAATTAAAGTGAGAAATAGCATTTTTATTGGACAAAAGATGGCACATGCGGTTACCGGCAACAGAAGTTCTTACTTTGATCCAGTTTATAATATGATAAGTTGAAAATTTTCTAAATTTTGTAGAAGAAGTCCTTTTTACCTCTAAAAAAGTGATGGGAAAAAATCTCTATTTTTTGCCGATCTTTTTTATATTCGCAATACGTACACTTCATCAAATAGCATTTTCTTCATAACCACTTGGATGAGTTCCCAGTTAACTGCGGATACTTTAGTGATGAGCATGGAGAACGTTTTCATCAAGATATAAAGAATACGGAGCAGCGCTATCAAGGTAGGTGGGATATTTCTATGATGGCTGATAACTGTTGGATGTTGAAAAGAGAGTAGGGACAAAACGTAAACGGAAACCATTACGCCGATCATTTGAGAAAAAAAAATGCGTTACGAACGAAAAAAGTAAATCTGGACGCAATAGATAGATAGATACATCTTTTTCCAAACTTTTTTCGTTATATTTTATTGTATTTTCTGGATTTGACCTTCAAATGACCTTGAGATGAACAAATGTGGTTAAAATGAATTTGGATTTGGATTTAGCTTCTCTCCAAACATATATATATGATTTTTTGAGATCTTTATGTTTGACCTTCAAATGACTTTAAAGTTAAGGTCATGGAGGTCAACCCAACTTGGATTCGAATTCAGTTTCCTCAAAAACCTTACCCATGAATTTTTTCAGATTTTTTCAGCCATTTTCTCTTAATTTGACCTTTAATTGACCTTGAAGGTGAGGTCATAGAGGTCAACCGACCTTGGATTCGAATTCAGCATCCTCAAAAACTTACCCATGAACTTTCAGATTTTCTCAGCCCTTTTCTCTTAATTTGACCTTCAAATGACCTTGCAGGTGATCTGATATAGATAAACCAACAATGGATTCGGATTCAGCGACCCAAAAGACTTATAGTCCACTAGGTGCGGTCGGTGGGACAGAACTCTCTTTTCTTTTTGTGTGCCTGTGTGATTTTTGAAATAAAACAAAATAGGAAGGAACCAATTGGAAAAGGAAGAAAATATAATAAAAACGAAAGGAAACATAACGCACAGGCGATCTAAGGTTGGGAAGTGTGTGTTTAAGGGTAAAAAACGGTTTTACTCGATTTCCGACAAAACTACAAGTCCTATGAAAAAAAAAGTTAAATGGCAAAGTTGTAGGTAATAAAAAGTTCTACAACTATTGTCTAGATTTGTTTAAAATATTTTTTACAATTTTTTACGAACTTAGGTAAAAACTTACATATTTATATCCCAAACACAATATAATATAATTTTGACTTAATATCGAAAAAGCACCCTAATTTTTAATTGAAAATTCTTCTGTCAGAATATCTGCTTTTTGTTCGTTTAAATCTCCACTTTTTGATGGTGTAAAAAACATACATTACTGTGGTAAATGTTCTTAGAAAATTAAAAAATACGATTTTTTAAATCATGATGTACATTTGGTTGTTATTTATAGGGGTACATTTCGATTTGCAGTTTTTTGTTTATCAATGTAACATGAAATCTTAACGTTTTTTAAGTAATTTAAGTGTTATTTTTAATAAAAGCTCAAAATTGTACATAATAAATAAAAAACAATAATTCGAATTCCAGCTTTTTTTTTCGTTTTATTTGCATTTTCTAAGAACATTTACCATAGTTATGTATATTTTTTTACACCATCAAAAAATGGAGATTTAAACGAACAAAAAGCCCACCGACTTTAATAAAAAGCAGATATTTTGACAGGAGAATTTTCGATTGCTTGATTACGGTGCTTTTAAGATATTAAGTTAAATAAGGTGAAAAATTTAATATTTTAAGTCAAAAACATTACATTGTGTTTGGGATATAAAAATGTTAAATTTCACCGAATTTCTAACTACTAACCACAACTTTGCCATTTAACTTTTTCCACAGGACTTGTAGTTTTGCCGAAAATCGGGATAAACCGTTTCTTACCCTTAAAAACTCACCCCTTTCCACTTCTCGACCTTTGATCGCCCGTAAATTATTTTTCCTTTCATTTTTGTTATATTCTCTTCCTTTTCCAATGAGTTTCTACCTACTATTTTTTTCACTTTTTACCATTTTTAAAGGCTTCAGCCCTGGTCTCTTAAAACTCTATTAGTTTTTATTTCGTGCCATATAAATCGTGTTTTATATTTAAGAATATTTTCAGGAGAAAGATTTGAAAGTATGGATGGCATCCTAGGATTGGCTTTGTCACCGTATATACCCGGACGAGACAGAATTCTATTTTACCACGCCATGTCTAGCGTAACAGAGAACTGGGTCTTAACCTCACATCTCAGGAACTATTCGTTGTTCGAAAACAATCCAGAAGGGGCACCTGAAATATTTCATGTAAGTTCTCAATAGGTACTAAGCAAAAATATAAGTAACTCGGCAACATAATCATAAGAGTTAAAGCCTCAGTGGTACAAAAAGATGGAAATCACATGGTCATCTTGGTATTACCTGAGAAGCTCAGTAGGGACTTCAATAATACGTCACTGTTTTTTTCCATAGTTTGATTGCTTACTACGAAACAGCAGAATAGGTATTAACCTCGACGCCACCAACACTAATTTGTAATATTTGTGATCTTTCATTGACAGGTTAGGTTAGGTTTAAAGTGAGTGGACTTTTTACGCCCTCCACTGCGACCGCTCGGTCTATTGTGGCTCATACCTTTTTAGATTTCTCCCAATAGGATCAGACTATCAACAAATCCGATATCAGACTGGGAGAGAGTTCTTACATCTCCTTTTACTCGTATCGCTACCGGACACGAGCACAATATGTGTTCTGGTGTCCCTGTCTCCTGGAAAGTATGACGAGCAGACGCTTAGATCCGTCATGCCCTCCTCTCCTGGTTTAGTGACGTGGGTAACTACCAGGTCCTTGTTACAGGAACCAGATGTTCCTTCTAAGGCCGTTTCTCCGGCCTTTCTCTATGAAAACGGTTCTATCCATTTTCTGTTTAAAGCCAGGGAACCTTATTCCCTAAAAAAGCGGTTCTGTCCGCCTTCTGTTTGGATTCTGGGATTCCTTCCTAAGAACCTGTTTGTTCGTGATGGATTAGCCCTTCCCCGTAAAACAAGCGCCTGTGACTTTAGGGACACCTTTCGAAACGGATTCACCCATTCATTCCACCCCATTCATTGTCTGCTTGTGACCTTGTGTGGCAAATCTAAGGACTCTTTTAAAAAGAATAGGTCATACGTAGTGCTATCCATGTATTCTTAATCTAACATAAAGAAAAAAGTGTAGTAAAATATATTATTATTTTTCGATAGAGTCTACCTGTTTTTCTGTAAACTATTGATATCGTTTGATTCAAAATTCTACACCACTTTACAAATTTGGTGGATATTTACTATCAAAATGATCATCCATAAAAGGATCATAGTTTCATGATCCGTCATAATTGATTTGATAATGCTTCTCTTATTTTCATGGCAAATCTTTCGACGTTGTTTGCATCTTGCATTCATTTTTGTCATCTCTAGATGTTCATGTAGGATTCGCAAAACACTGGTTTTTAGGATGCCAGTTTGAGCAGCTATTTTTTTGTCCTAAATATCACACAGAACTTTTGCTGGGCTATCTGGCTGGCAGTAGCGGTTGGGTTTATTACCTACTTTTTTGTTACTACCTATACTATTACTATATATTATTAGTTTACTACCTATACAGGTAATAATCCCAGATTTTGAAAACATTTTAAGAAGCCTAATTTGCCATTTCTTGTCTTTAGATAGGTTTACCAAACATAATTTTTTATTGCCAGACACTTTTATCATTGCTAATTATATGCCATACGCATTTTTATTTCTTAATAAAAATTTGAGTATACAAAGCCTAAAATTAATTTTCCAAACGTTGATTTGATTACTAAACCTTCAATAAGAACGACAAACCTATTAGATGAAGGGTTAGTTGATCCATAAATAGCCTGCAAATTAATACGGTTTCTTTGCTAACTTAAGTACGATGCATCGATGGCTAAACGGGTATCACGTTTGCCCAGCAACACGAAGGTCCCAAGATGATTTTACAAAACTCCCAAGTACTTTTCTTTATTAAGACACACTTTTTATACCTACATTATAAGCTTTAAAATTACAGACATACTTAAATAGTTTGAAATTTTTATTAAAAAATAAAAATGCGTATGGCATATAATTAGCAATGATAAAAGTGTCTGGCAATAAAAAATTATGTTTGGTAAACCTATCTAAAGACAAGAAATTGAAAATTAGACTCCTTAAAATGTTTTCAAAATCTTGGATTATTACCTGTACAGGTAGCATGCGCACTAATAAACGCAACCGCTACCGCCAGCCAGATAGCCCAGGATCTACCCAAAAGAGGAAGGAGGACAACATATCAAAAAATCATCTGACCTAAAATTCTCTCTCGGAAACGTTGCTAGCTCATATACTATTAAGATCGAAATAAATTAGGTCAACTAAAAATTGTATTTATTTGCAGACTTACCGTGGAGTAAGAAGCTCCCAATCAACAACCGAGGACATAGACAAAGATGGAATTATGATATTTGGACTTATTAAAGAATCTCAAATTGCCTGTTGGAACACAAAAACTGATTATGGAAGTAAAAACTTTGAAATCCTTGCCAGTAATCAGACAACACTGCAATATCCTAGCGGAATCAAGGTAAAAATTATTTTTTAAAGGAATATATTGTAATAGATAGGATATTAAATAAGGTGATTTAACCATTAAAAACACATTTTCATCGTAATTTGTATATTTATTGCAATGTTTCTTCTTTCTACTAATTATTATTCTTTTTTTATAATTATCTTTAACCGGTAAGCTAATTTATTTTAACAAAGGGTAGATTTTATTCTAAAAAATTTACAGCAAACATACCACAGTTCAAATAGTTATCACTCCGATTAAATTTAGTTTAAAAATGAAATACCAAGAAGGTGATACAGTAAAACTTGTGTTAACGGACACCCTTTTATATCGGCCACTTTCAAGGTAACAAAAATCTACTTTATAGGAATTCCCTATATAAATACCCTTAGATAATGGACATCCTTATAAAACAGCCACGGCCAGACAAATCTCAATTTTGATAACCTATTTCAGGTAAATCAACCTTTTTATATTGGCCGGAAATTCTTTGGGCAAATTTGTAATTTATTACTTTATGATTGTATTCTGCAAATTTTAAAGGTGAAAATACCCAACAATAATATTTATGGCCAGGTTTAAATAGCATTAGTGGCTATAGGAGGATTATCTTTACAATATATTTTAAGTTGTTTCTTAAATCGACAGGAATAAAGTTATCGTGTTCGGAATCAAAAAGCGTTTAATCTGGTCCCTAAAACAAAAAGGTTTGTCACTAAAGGAAAAAATTGATGTTATCGCGGAAAGTATGAAGTACCCTTTGGGATCGCGAAAACTGGCCGAAAAGTTTGCGGTGGGAAAATTCCAAATAAATAATATCGTCAGGAATAAAGCTGAACTAAAACGAATGTTTGACGAAGGTGTTAATTTAGAACAAAAGAGGAAATTCCCGAAGTCGGGAGGATTGGCAGTAGATCCAGTCTTCTACAATTGATTCTGCAAAGGAAGAGGTAAAAATGTTTTAATATCTGGACCGTTAATTAAACAAAAAGCACTTGAGGCAGAAAGCTATTTATAACTTAAAAATTTTGTAGCCTCGAATGGTTGAACAACTGTTACCTGGCAATACTGGCCACCCTCCCATAAAGGCTAATTATTCTTAATTTTATGATGGCCGTTATAGACAAGTTTTACTGTATTATTAGTGCTCTTATTTTATTTTTGCGTTAGAAGTTGTTAAATCTAAATATATGCTTTTCAGATAATAAAAAATAGAGGAGGAGAGCAGGAACTTTGGATAGTTAATTCAAGAATTCAGAAACTAGCCACTGGAACGTGGGACACCAGCGACACTAATTTTGTAATACAAGCTGGAAAAGTCGATGACCTGCTTTACGGTACCAAGTGTAGAGCACAACGCCAACATTAAAATTATAGTGTGGGAGCTGTCGGGGCGAAAAAAAATGTTAATAGCCGGTCAATTTCAATAAATTTCGTTGAAAACTTGTTTTTCAACAACAAAATTAATGGTATTAAAAAGTATAAAAAAATATTTAGGTTTTTAATAGCTGTCGTTTAAACAACACATTGTCTATATAACTAAATAAGCATAAAAAACTCGTTAGACTTATCGTCGCAATGCGTCAGACCGATATACAAACCAAAAAAAAAGTTTTTTAAGTTATCTATAGCTGTTTAAAATTGAGATATGGTCTAGAAAATAGACAAAAGTGCATAAACTAATGGTCAGATTCCGGAGTGTCATTGCAAGAGTGTCATTGCAAAAATGGTCAGCCATCGATAAAGCGGTAGCGCGTCGAGCCGTAAGCTTACGCGCGGTTGTCCACTTTCATATCACGGACTGCTCATTACTTTTATCCACGTTTGAGGAGCTTGCGTTCAAAAGCGGTTGTATCCATTTGGACAAAATGTTTAGGAATCGACAAAAACATCTCTCCGGTTTGCCTTTTTACATAGAGATAGCAAACAAAGTTTATTTGTAGTGTTTTAGGGAAGTAGTTTGATGCAATTTGAATTTTTTTCTCAAATGTCAAAAAACTAAAAATTTTTCTGGATATAGATGGTTTTGATAGCAAAGCTTTAAAATGTCTCAACAAGAAAAAATTGAAAAGCTAGAAAACATATTTTTAATATATTACTGGAACACAAAACATATTTTTATTATGAAAATTCAACATAGATAGCAAAAACCAAAAAAGAAAAACATAAAATATTTATATATGAAGAGCAGCTTTTTTATTTAAACAGTCACTTGGCACATCCTGTTCGCCCTCATCTCCTTCCTTGTCGCTAATTTTTGTATCTGCATTACCAGAAATAAGTAAATCTTTACACCATTTTAGATCTGCTCGTCATATCCAAATTTATTGAACAGCTATTTCAAAAGTTGCCTAAAACAAGGTTTCTTCTAATCTGGTAAAAAATTTCTGGGCTTTATTATGTTAAATGCAAACCGATAATACAGATGTGTATTAACTTCAATCTTAGGGTTTCGTTGATATTGTTCCGTGACACCCCGTATAAAAACACGTATCCCGGTTTTACACCTTTTTATTGCAAATCAGGTTCACAAACGTTTCTATGGTAACAAAAATTCAACGTAACGTTATTGTGACAACTGTTTAACCTTTAACTATCTGTCAACTTCTTATCTCTGTGAAATGCAAAACTAAACTGGCCTGTGCGGATTTTCCTCGCGCTTTTTATAGTGAAGTGGAAAAGAATGGAAAAGTCTGAAAAAGTCTAGAATTAGCTGGAAGGATTTTTTTACTACAGGATGTAAGAAAAGTGTATAAAGGATGCATCCAGCGCCCTCGGGATAATCCGCAATGACCGTCGAAAAAGGGAAAAACTAAGGTAACCTATTTTAAATAAATTATTAACCTAAATAAAATAATTATAACCTTTTATATTTCTAATAACTAAACACTAACTAAAGTATGTAACAATATTTATTACTAGAACCTTTATTTCTTTGATCCACGGTAATAAGTTCTTCATCCTTATTGCACGTGGATCATCCTCAATTCCGAGATCAAACAAGCACCACTCTCCACAGCATTTAAAGGTATGTTTCTTTCCACGCGGCCGCCGCATGCGTCTAACGCGCTACGTTAGCGGCAAAGCACTCCTACTCATGTTTTTAAATGTGCCTGGTTTCTTCCAAGCGGCCGTCGGATGCGTCCGCTGTTAACGACTGCGATTGATGCGTCTGGACGTCTGGACTGCTGAAGAAGCAGTGTAGTCGCAGTCGTGTCTGCGACTGATATTTTGTTTGTGTTGTTTTGTGTGAAATGTCCGGTGTTTTTTTTAATTGTTAAAAATTGAAACTTTATTTTTTAAATGAGATCCTGGATTTTCTATTACGCATTTTAAGAGCTTTTAAGATCCCAAATCCAATGATGTTTCGCACTTATTCAAAAAAATAAGTTTAATGTTTTCCCAAGATCCTGCCAAAAATATATTGTCTGACTCTCTCTAACATATGGTTTGTTATGAAAATTGCCATTAATATAAATTTTTCGAATAAGTGCAAAACATTATTGGTTTTGGGAACTTAATAGCTCCTAAAATACATAATTAAAAAATCCAGGGCCGTATTAAAAAAAACAGTTGATGATGACAGCTCAAAGACGAAACGTCGGTGTATAAATCTATAATAACACTATCTTGTAGAACAGAAAACGTAGCAATGGAAATGTAAAAGTTATTTTGTTACATCGATTCAAATAAAGTCATAAAAAATAAAAACGAAATTGCGAATAATCGGTTTTTTCCAAAAGTAAGTATTCGAAAATTTTAAAGTTCTAAGGTGGCATTTTGATTAGCATCATATTGCGCAACTTTGCCTTCATTTAACCGACCTCGTATCTCTTCAAGTTTCCGAGATCCTAATGTTAAGACTCGAATTTGGTACACCCTGTACAGATTTACCTTAATACAATGGCTAATTTTTCGTCTGGGGTTATTGGATATTCAACTCTGTTGTCTGGGTCGGACTTTATATCGTCTTTTATTAAGTCAAGAATAAAACTAAACTCTGCTTTATTCAGTCTAAAATATTTTCTAAATTTTACTTCATCCTGTTGCAGATGTCGATTTATTAATGTAGTATAACAACCCTCATCGCGTCTTTGCTGAAATATTGGATTTATAGAGGCATCGCTATGTTTCAGATTGGCTAATTGTAATGGTATTTCGTCATCCTCTTTTTCTTCTAATAATAAATATATTGCTAGATCATCCATCACGACTCTTACCAAAGATTATTCCCTTTCACTAATAATTTTGCTATCGCTAGTTTGAGCCGCGGTCCTAAGAAACCACCTGATTAAACGGCGGCCGCATGCGTTAGTCGCATTGCGGCGGTCGCATAGCCGCTTTTTGAACGCAAGCTCCTTATTTACGTGTTTTCTGTAACATCTCAATTTTAAACTGCTATATGTAACTTTAATTTTTTTTGACGTTTGTACATCGTTCTGGCAGCTAACGCAACTTCGCCGATGAGCCAGACGATATTTTTAATGCTTAGTTTGTAAAATACAATGCACTGTTTTAATGCTCAGCTTTCGGTCTATTAAATTAATGCTGGTAAGGAGTGAGGTATATACAAGGAAATTTAAAGGTGTATGGAAGCCCAATACTATAGAACAAAATTGTCCAGGCGTGAAGGGCAGCGGGAATCGGGGGATTGGCCCCGTGGAGTTTGCGCAATGAATAGTAGGTCAGAGCCGGACTTCCATAATTCTTTGTTACTATCTATAAAGTTAACATCATCAAATGTCAAATTCAAGCATTCACTATTTATTTTTTCGCGAACTAACCGTTAACTACCGCGTATCCTCTCTCGCTGTTTTTTAGCACAGGTTAAAAAGAAATGGTCAGATAAATGGGTTCAACGCGGTATGTCGCCAAAATTTGATTACTGTTTTTTTTTTATTTTTTTGCACAAAATTGTTGGTTATTAAACGATACTACCATAGAATATTTAAAATTATTGTGTAATATTGAATTTTATATCATCTGATATAATATGGAAAGAATAGATGGCGCCACTTTACAGCCTTCTATTTAAATGGTCGATATTTTTGGGAGTTTAGTATTTTTACCAAAAATCTTAGTAAATAAATAAAAACACGATTTTTAAAAAATAAATTTCAAACATTGTATGATAGTTTCATGTACTTATCACCAATTTTGTGATAAAAATAGGGCAAGATAGTGTAAATGAGTTTAATCTTATCCTAAGATTGTGGTTGTACCTTAAAAAGTGAAAATTTTTATAACTGCTTTTTAGGCATATACTTTTCACTAATAACAAACATTCATGAGACAGAATAACAGTGGTTAATATAATAATGTTTAGTAACCTTTGGTATCTAGGTATCCATTGTCACAGTAACCGTTAAATATTATGTGTCTACAGTATGTCGAGCTTAAAAAGTTGATAATGTAAGTTTAAGAAACCAAAAATCTAATTTCTTTTTAAGCAAATACAGAAAAAGCAAAAAGGAACTTTAACATAAAATTGTACTTTCTTTTATTCAATTAGAGGGACCTGTATAAATTAAAATTTGCCTGGTCTGCCCAGTAATTAATAATTTTGATCCTTTAAAAGAATGTACTAAATTATTAAATGAAATAAAAGTACCTAAATGTAAACCTTATTTCTTTTTAATAATCCACAGAAATACACAAACATTGTGGAAATCATCTAAAAGATAGTTAAGATTGCCTTACTTTTCTGACTGCTATTTCCTATGAAATTTTCATTTTCTATAATTCATAATTGATATATTATTATTTATTCGGTTAGAAGCACCTAATTTAAATAAGGGAAATAAATATAAAAAATAATTACCTAAAGTAAAAAATGCCGGGTATGTTACCCTTAGATTTGGAAGACAAAACCATACAACCTCTAGTCATTTTGTTACGATATTATAAGTAACAAACAATAAACACAAAATTATAATCACAATTAAATAAACACTAATCACTAAAATAAGAAGGTTTTTATTAATCCAAAAAACTTCTGCAACCACAAAATATAATCACACAAAGCAAAACAATCGAAACTAATACGGCTCTCATAAAAGTATAATGTGTTGCCTAACAACACACTGATTTATCAGTGTGTAAGTAGGCAAGACATTATATTTTTTCGTGGAATTTCGTTATTGCGCAAAATCGGCGGGGCCAACTCTGACAGTTATTTTCATACTGGGCTGGACATTTTTTGATCGAATGGGCCATAGCATTGGGCTTCCATACACCTTTAAACTTCCTTGGGTATATATGGTGACAGAGGCCGTAATGAATTGAAATAAAATAATAGATATTTTCATTCACAATATATTTTTTATTTATATGAGTGTCTACAAAATGTATTGTTTAATTTCGCAGTTTCTGTATTTATTTTAAATAAATGACAAAATAGGGGGCAATATTAAGAGTGAGCATATTTACAAGTTTCCCCTTTTTTGTAATTTCATTTTATGCTAATGTTAATAATGTTAGTCATTTTCTTAAATACGACTATTTCTATGTAAACCCACATAATATGTTGTTGCATATTGACAAAACGCTTTACCAAATATTTTATGTACAACGTGTCCCATATTCGACTCTTTTATAGGGTATCTCGATGATTCTTAGCACTATCAAAAACAGTGGCGTACCCAAAAAAAAGTTTTGGGAGGGGGCAAGCCCTGCCCACTGCACGCGACGGCGGAGGACATTTTTATGCATCAATTTATTAGTAAACAAAAAAAAAATAATTATTTCATAAACATATATACATTATTTTACCATTACATTATAAGAACTCTATTTGTAGAAGTTTAGCAGAGCGGTACTTTAATATTAAATAGTTTTTTAAAATTTCATGCAGGGTCTAAGGTTGGTTCTAAGGATGACAACTTTCAAATTTATTTTTTTTACTAACAAATTGACCATGCATAAACATTGTTTTTTTTCGCGGGGAGAATAAGACATGGAAAAAGCTATGTAAGGGCCCCATACAAAATTTACGAAGGAAGAACTACTCAGACAAAGTAGGAAAAGCTTTGCATAACAGTAGGACTGCTAACAGGGCACGATAACCTAAGAGGACACCTACACAAGATAAGCTCATATACAGGGTGTTACTTAATGGTATGTCATAATTTGAAGGAGGCATTCCTGGATCGATTTTAAGTCGAAAAGTTCATATAAACGTGGGCCCTAAAATGCTTAGTTATTAAGATACAGGGTGTTAAAGTTTTATTTTATTTTCACTTTTTAATACATTTTCAAAGACGGTTTGAGATATTGAACTGAATTTTGACAGGATAATTATGGCATAAAACACACTTTTCAGATGTTCATTTTAATTTTTTTTTGCAACCAGTGGCGTAGCTATGACGAATTTTCAAAACAATTTTACAAAAAAATACTACGCCATTGACTTAGGAAAAAATTATGGTTTTATAATAATTATCAATCAATTATAAACAAAAAATCCCTCTTTCATTTTGCCGTAAAACTTACCGTTTGGGAGAAATCGTTAATTAAAAAAATGTCTTATGTACCCAAATTGCATCTTGAAAAATTATTATTGAAATAAATCAAGTTAGCTTTGCTCGTTGCCAGCGATTGTTGTTTTGTTGTTGTAAACATTATGACACTGACGTTAATTATCATTCTTGATAGTTTGTATTTATTTCTCCTTCGATCTTAAAACGTGCATTTTGCTAGTTAAAAAAAATGGTAAATTATTCTAATTTGGAAATGACACAAATGCATTTCCTTTATGGTCTAGCTAATGGTAATGCTGTGGAGGCGCGGCGTTTGTATCAAGAAAGGTATCCTAATCGCGCTCTCCCAGATAGACGAACATTTATAAACATTCATCGTCGTCTGACTGAATCTGGCAGTTTTAAAGCTAATATTTCCGAGGGAAGGCCCCGTACAGTTAGAACACCGGCAGTGGAGGAGGCTGTCCTGCATGCAGTCGAAGAGGATCCAAACACAAGTACGCGAAAAATAGGTATGGCATTAAACATCTGCTACAAGACGGTATGGGAGATTTTAAGAGATTCTTTGTTATATCCTTTTTACATACAAAGGGTTCAGGCATTGCTTCCTAGAGATTATGAACCACGTACGCAATTTTGTAGATGGTATCTCCAAAAAGTAACAGAAAATCCTCATTTTGATGCCAAAATATTGTTTACGGACGAAGCAAATTTTTCAATAAATGCAATAACCAATTTCCATAACAATCATTACTGGGCCCAGGAAAACCCTCATGCGATTACAGAGACACATTTTCAGGAACAATTTTCACTGAACGTTTGGATCGGTATCGTATCCGACCATTTAATTGGACCATTTTTTTTTACCAGGTCGCCTTTAACGGACAGGATTATTGTAATTTTCTCCAAAATGATTTGCCTTTGCTTCTTGAAAATGTTCCTCTTCAGTTACGGCAACAACTTTGGTTTATGCATGATGGCGCTCCCGCCCAGTTTAGCATATTGGCTCGTGAGCATTTAAATAGAGCCTACCAAAATCATTGGATAGGCCGTGGAGGACCACAATTTTGGCCACCTAGATCGCCTGACCTGAACAGCCTAGATTTTTATTTGTGGGGACACCTAAAAACATTAGTTTATCATACACCAATTGTGACATTAGAAGAACTCAGAAATAGAATTATTGACGGATGTGAAACTATCCGAAACACGCATGGAATTTTTGAAAGGGTTCGTAATTCAATGAGAAGAAGAGCAGAAGCCTGCATAGAGGCGAGAGGTGGTCATTTCCAACATTTTTTGTAAATTATGTATGTATTGTATTTAATTGTTATTGCTTTTTGTTCACTAGTTTGTAAGAAAATAGCTTAAAAATAAATATTTGAAAAATGTATTTAAAATTGAAAATAAAAGTTTAACACAATCAAGAATGATAATTAACGTCAGTGTCATAATGTTTACAACAACAAAACAACAATCGCTGGCAACGAGCAAAGCTAACTTGATTTATTTCAATAATAATTTTTCAAGATGCAATTTGGGTACATAAGACATTTTTTTAATTAACGATTTCTCCCAAACGGTAAGTTTTACGGCAAAAAGAAAGAGGGATTTTTGTTTATAATTGATTGATAATTATTATAAAACCATAATTTTTTCCCAAGTCAATGGCGTAGTATTTTTTGTAAAATTGTTTTGAAAATTCGTCATAGCTACGCCACTGGTTGCAAAAAAATTAAATGAACATCTGAAAAGTGTGTTTTTATGCCATAATATCCTGTGCCAAAATTCAGTTCAATATCTCAAACCGTCTTTGAAAAATGTATTAAAAGTGAAAATAAAATAAAACTTTAACACCCTGTATCTTAATAACTAAGCATTTTAGGGCCCACGTTTATATGAACTTTTCGACTTAAAATCGATCCAGGAATGCCTCCTTCAAATTATGACATACCATTAAGTAACACCCTGTATAGGGGACCCAAGATGCAGACCGTGGGACGAGGGGAAAAACATCCTACCATATCCTGTGCGAATGTTAAATTACAAAAGATAAGCATTATTTGGGCAACCGAAAATGTGCCCTCAGAAATATATTAACCAACCAGTCTTGGGGACAAGGCTAATGGGAGGATTTGTATAAAAGATAATGGGAGATTAGGCACAAAAAGCCCAAGAGGCGGCGCTGCCTCTGGTAGTAAATCAAGATGGCTCCCAGGGAAAAAGAAGAAGAAGAAGAATATTTCGATTAGCTCCGCTTGTTATTTTATTTACTTTACTTTAATCCGAGATGTATATTGGAACGTAGTCCCGGTCGCCTATGTCGATCCGACGTTGTGAATGCGTGTGGTTAGCCACTTGTGACGTAGAAACCCTTTCTCCGGAAAAGTTTTTTATTTAAGTTGTAAATGCTTGTTATTCTCTTATAGAATTTTCTATAAAAAAATATTTAGCAAAAGCGTTATTTAGGTATTATATAAAGGGTTATTTTCAGCCAATAAAAAATATGTGCAAGGGGCCTATTGTATTGACTAATTTATATTGTTGTCAACAGTTTTATTTTAAAGAAAAATTTTGTGGTCTTATACGTCTTTGATAAATACCTGTGGTCATATGCTATTAACTGGAGTAAAGGTTTCGAATTATTTGTACTTACTTTTTGCTTTTGTCGAGATTATTTCGTTACACAATATCTTTTATATTGTAGTATTAAACAGTAGATCAGCTGAAAGAAACCAAACTAAAAAAGTATAGTATTAAAATAAATGGGGTTTATAAGGACACGCAAGAATCTGCTAATTACTATAATTATCTGCAGACCAATTTGTAACGGGTATTACACCTATTTTACATTTATACAAGCTCTGGAAGTTTTGAATTATGTATTAATTAAGGATATTGGAGTAATTAGCAATTGTGGCAATATTGGTATAATTAAAATTGAAAGCACATAAAATCTACAGTTTTGTTACACGGTCTATTTTTTTATTCGTGCACGTCATTTTTTTATTTTGATTTTCTAAAATAATTTTACTCTCCGTTTTTATTTTTTAATTTAAATTAAGAAATAAATGTATTAAACAGGGTAATATCGAACATTGCACTAAAAATAATAGTACGATTTCATCGAAATTTTTATACCAAACATTTTAACCTGATACTTTATTTCGACATTGTTACTATGGTAACCAGCAAATTTTCTAAAAAATTTTCATCCACATGAGCATGTAGACATAAAATTAATAAGTGGAAATTTCCCGGCCCATGCCAGCTATCATATAATTGGACAATAATGACATTAAATTAATATTGACAATATTTTTTATATACTTAGTTTATAAGTTTGAATCATTACAACAATTTATGAAGGTGTTCATTCTATAATATTATTAATTTATTCAAAATCTTTTTTTTTCAAATTTTAAATCGCAACAATTTTTTCAAAGTAAAAAAACCCACACAGTGTTAATGACAGTTCAAAGAACGAAAAACGTCAAAACTCGCATTACACACAGCCTTCTGTTTATTTGTGGATAATGTCCAAATAAATATTTACCTAATGTTTTTTTTTAATATACCTAATTCCGGTATAAATTTTTTTACCGAATCCCCCACGTACTTAAATTAATTGCGGGAAATTTGTCTCGTACATAAATTTAAAAAAATATTATTCCTCGTCGCTTCGCGACTCGTGATAATTTTCAAAAAATTCATGTACTTAAAAAATTTCCGGCAACAATTCATGCTCTAGTGAAAATTTCACAGCAACATTTTTCGGCCAATGAAATACAAGCATTTCTTAACGTGCCATGGTAACCTAGGTATTTTCTGGGGTACCTTGGAGGGTATTATAGTAGAAATTTTTTGACATAAGAAAAAGTGACAATTGACAATACACAACTTTATAAAACGTATTTTGTTAAACATATTTATATTATATTATTAAAAAAAAACTCTGAAATAAAGAAAGTTATAAACAATAAGTATATTATAATTTATTTACTTCTTAGAGGAAAACGATTTCTAACAATTTCTAAGTATGTACCTTGAATTCTTTCTACTTCTTCTTTTTCAAAGGCGAATAATCCAATTGATAACTTCTATTAAATATATGCCTGTGTTTTAAATAATACAGATAATATTTAGAAACAATTTTGTTTAATTCTTGTCTTCATAGCAATCTGTATTTTCTTGATTTTTCAGTAAGAAATCTTGCACATCGAGAACAAATTATCCTCTTCTAATTCATTCTGGTATTTAACGAGCTGTTCCAAAAAGGGCATAGTTCGGTGAGTGTTGAATCGATATTTGTTCAAAAATGAAAATATTTGCAAAACTATTCATTCCAAAAAAATTTAATTTTCAAGAAAATCAATAGCAAGTCTAGTTTAACAAAAAGTTTTGTAGGAACATTTATGTTGACAGTTGTCTTTAAAATAACATAGCCTTCTAGATAAAACCAATAATAATTATGGATTTGCCAGATGCAGATCGGTAGATATATAAAAAGAAAAAAAATGGTTTTACTAATTTAGGGAATCAGATAATAAATGGTCAAAAAATTGAAATATAATCAACAAAATGTATTATTTTTAACCAAGCGTTTTTAAAATACATATTACCAATGATCGATAGAGAGTATATAGATTTTTGATATTACCTAATAAAACAATACAATATTAAAGACTTTGTGTTGATGAATTTCCACACATTTTTACTAAAACATTTTACCAATTTTAGTAAACTAGAGTCAATGTTATGAAAAAATATAGAATATATTACATCCGAAATTGGTGTTTCAATGTTACTAAAATCAGTAAAAAAACTTTGGGCCGTCTTTAGGTGTTATAAAATATAGATCTATGCATGGTAGACTTTTTGCTAAAATAAGATTTTCTACCAGCTTTAGTAGAGTAAACTTTATATTAGAAAATCATATAAAATATATTACATACGAACCTGGTGTTTCTATGTAACTAAAATTGGTGAAAAAAAGTTTAAACCATCCTTAACGCCTAGGTTTTATAGGGCATAGATCTATGTAAGACTTATTGCTGAAATAAAATTTTCTACCAGTTTTAGTAAAGTAAACTCAGTATTCGAAAGTAATATAAGATATATTACTCCGAAACTGATGCTTCTATGTAACTTAAATTGGTAGAAAAAACTTTTGGACGGTCCTTAAAGCTTAAAGGTTATAAAGTATACGTAGACCCTGGGTAGACGTATTGCTAAAACAAAATTTTCTACCAGTTTTAGTAAAGTAAACTCAGTATTCGAAAGTAATATAAGATATATTAAATCCGAAACTAATGCTTTAATGTAACTAAAATTGGTAAAAAAAAAGTTTGAACCATCCTTAAAGGTTTAAATGTTATAAAGTAGACCTAGAGCCTTGGTAAACTTATCGCTGAAATAAAAGTTTCTACCAGTTGTAGTAAAGTAAACTCAATATTCGAAAGTAATATAAGATATATTACATCCAAAACTGTTGTTTCTATGTCAATTTTACCATAGAGGGAGCTTTTTTTCATTGCTTCCCTACCCATATTTTTTTTATTATAAATGTCAATAATTATTAGTTATATTAGAAATTTTTTTACTAAATACCATTCGAAATCAAATTATGGACTATAATTTGACTTCTAATGGTATTATTTGTGACAATTTTACATCCACAGAAGCTTGCATATTGGGATGTTCCTATAACAACATAATTATTTTTTTTGGAAATAACCCTACCTTGCTGTAAAATTATTAGTGAAAATCTCCCCAAATTTATAAACTACAAAGAATTTGTTACATTCGTCATTTTTAAAATATTCGCACCTCGAAAAATTTGGGAAAATAATTCCTGCTCTGCCCTGTGGAAAAAGCCTTATAGACCCAAATAAAATACGACGTTTGGTTGGAAGTTATGGTCTAAGAGCTAGAGACGAAAAATCTTCGTCATCAGTAATATGTCAGTCATTTTGGCCACTTAATGTTGAACCCCTAAGGTGTCTTAATCCAAAAGGGCTGACAGTTAGGTGGATACCGAGGGCAGCAAAACGGTGTCAAAATATCCCGAGCGTTTACTTTATACAGGGTGTTTTTTAATTAAATGTCAATACTGAAGGGGGCAATTTTTGGGTTCATTTTAAGAAGAAAACTTCATATGAATGTATTTCCTAAACGTCCGTCGGTGGTAAAATTTTCAAAAATAAATTATTTATTATTAATATCAGTAATACCACTTTGGATATTTTAATAAAATTTGGATACATGTACTATGTATCAAAAGGCATTTTTAAGTGTACTATATTTTTTTAATTTCCACCAGTGGCGTTCGTACAGAATTTGACCTGCCTATTTTGGCAGATATTGATGGTACGTCGCTAATTTTTCTTAAAATAAAAAATATTTTTGAAATTCCCAATCATTTATAAACAAAGATAATCCCTGATTTTTTTTAAAGCCGATGTACGTTTTTCGCTTAAAAAAATAAAAACCATTTCTCTGCATAATCATAACAATATCGGTAAACAATATCACCATGCAAAAAAATATCTAAATTTTATTCTTCTTTGTGAAAACCGTCCGTTGGACTAAAAAAAATGTGAGCAGATTTGATCTCTTAATTTTTTTTAGTCCGACGCACGGTTTTTACCTAAAAAAATTACATCTAGATATTTCTCTGCATGGTGATATTGTTTACCGATATTGTTATGATTATACAGAGAAACTGTTTTTATTTTTTTAAGCGAAAACCGCGCATCGAATTGAAAAAAATCAAGTGACCAACTTTGCTTATAAATGATTGGGGATTTAAAAAAATATTTTAAGAGAAATCGGTGACGTACCATCAATATCTGCCAAAATAGGCAGGTCAAATTCCGTACGAACGCCACTGGTGGAAATTAAAAAAAATGTAGTACACCAAAAAATGCCTCTTGATATATAGTACATGTATACCAAATTTTATTAAAATATCTAAAGTGGTATTACTCATATTAATAATAAATTATTTATTTTTAAAAATTTTACTACCCTGTATCTCAAAACTTAGGACGTTTAGGACATAGGTTCATATGAAGTTTTCTTCTTAAAATGGACCCAAAAATTGCCCCTTAAACATTGACATTCAATTAAAAAACACCCTGTATAAAGAAAGCGCTCGGAATAATTTGAACCCGTTTTACTGCCCTCGGTATCCACCTAACAGTCAGCCCTTTTGGATTTAGACACCTTAGGGGTTCAACTTTAAATGGCCAAAATGGCTGACATATTATCGATGACGATTTTTTTCCCAAAAATTTTGTACTTTTACCCCTTATTGCTATCCCTGTATCCAATAGGTTATCAGCCTGCGCGAGAAATTAACAATAATAAATGAACATGTTTTAAGGGAGAAACTCCATATTACTGATGACGATGATTTTTTCGGCTCTAGCTCTCCGTCTTATGTCGTTATGATAACCTATTGTGTTAGAAACAGCAATTCGGGATACTTACAGATTGACGAAAAAATAGTGGATTCTCATGTTTTTTGTATAGTTTTCCATGGAATTATGATCAGAAAAATGAAAATAAAAGCAAAATAAATATCGGCAGTTCCGACTTTTTGTTTTTCTAAAGAGATTACTGATAAATTCATAATATTTTTGATGAGAAATTATCGGTTAAGTTATGATAGAATTTCTAACCAGACATTTTTCGAATCCTAGTAGGATTTCTATTGGAACCTAACATTTTCTATTTTTCCACAGGTAGGAAGATAAGTTAAAATTTCACCCCTGTCGCTTGAAGCCAATTACACAATTTTATTTTAACAGTTAACCCTAGCAACCTTTAAATTTTTCAAATTTTTTTCTTCTCTTGGTGTTTGTAAAGGTTTTTTAAATTTTTGTACCGCCCAATCATGAAACCTTGTAGCCAATATAGCATATCCATTTCCATTTTCGATGCAAAATTCTCTAAATATGTTCTAGTACGAAGGAAAAAAAATTTACTTAAAAAAAACCTAAAATTATGAAACAATATTTTTTATTAATTTATTAAATTAACCAATAAACAAAAACATAATTAAAAATAGATACGAGACAAATTATAGGCCTTTTAAGGTCGGTGCCAGCAAATCCATCGAATACAAAATGGTGTGAAAAAGACATTTTACTTTAAAACTTTTAATTTTATTTTTTTATGATTGGTGGTGTATTTTTCCTAAGTGCTGGCATTGACCCCAAAAAAACTGTAGGTTTCTATTTTTTTCGTAGTACCTACTTTTGATTTAGTTTTTTTTGGTTAATTTAGTGTACGCATAAAAAAATATTATTTTAAAATATCCAGTTTTTTTTAAGGTCGATTTAATTTTTTAAATTAAATTTCCTTTTTATTTTGTAATTTTTAATTTTCAGTAAAAAACTGGAATATTTTTTTTTGTAATAAGTGGTAATAGTTCTGTTGTAAATATTATTTAAACATTTATTTAATTCTGACGAATGCGAAAGGACATAATTATAACTTCACTTAGAGTGCAGGAATAAAGTATTAACTATACCAAAAACACTTATTAACAAAATGTTAAAAAGTGACTTACTTCAAAAAATGGTAATAAGGTTTATAGTTAAAAAACACCTATGTTAAATAAGGGCCAAGTTCCTATCCAAAAAATCTTAAAGTACCGAGATCAGAGGTGTATTTACACAAAGGCTGAGTAGGCTGAAGCCTAGGGCGGCAAATTTACAATTATTTTTTTAAAAAATGTAATTGTTAATTTTAATGATATAATTAATAATTTTTCGGAAAAATGGTTCGAAGAAAAATGTAAGTATAGGGTTTTGCCTATAATTAAATAATACATAGTTTAAAAAAAGACTTATTAGTTTTACCATTTTAATTTATAATTTGTTTCTATATTATGAAATTTAATCTTTTTAAAGAATTGTTATTTAAATTTCTGTATGATTTACTTGTGTTAAATTTGTTTTTTAAATTTTTATAAGAATTACTAGTGAAGTTTACATTTTTTTAATGTTTAATTTTTTGTCTTAATATTAAAAAAATATTGACATATTAGGGCGGCAAAAATATATTAGCCTATGGGCGGCAAAAAGTTGAATCCGGCCCTGACTGAGATCTAAAATTAGATCAAGTTTTTTTTTGACTTTGCAAGTTTTTTACTGACCTATCTGTATTAAAAAATGTTCCTTTTTTATTAATGCATGCAGTTTTTGTTTATTAATACAGACAGATCAGTAAAAACTTGGTCTAAATTTAGATCTTACATAAGTGTTTTTGATGAGAACTCTTCTTTCTGAGTTTATTAAATGACAAAAAAAATATCAAACAAAAGTGATAAATCTTTTCCAAGTATGAGTTTTTTAACAGTTTTATTTATAAGGGTAACTGCCCTATAAACATTGAATAATGGAAAATCAATGACCCAATATACCTTTTCATTTAATTATTCTACTGCCCATTGACACAATGTTTGTTGGTGCCAACATCGGCCCTTATTGCGTTTGGCACACCGGCCCATCGACACTTATCAGTCAGTTTGCCAATACTTCTACATATTGACCCTATGATATATTTATGGAGGCCCACTGTTAAAAAACCATTGGGGTGTTAACAATATAGTAACTAATATTTACCGTGTTTTATTTAGGCTTACTGTTAGAACACCACTGGAAAACCAAATGAAATAAAAATGTAAAAATTTTTATTTTTATTAAAAAAAAATATGAATATATAAAAAACTATAATATATTGCCTTGAGCACAACAAGACAAACGAGGCACTTAAAACAATATGGTTTGCAGATGAATTTAAAATGTCATAAGATAGCCTAACTACAAAAATACAAAATAAAGTCAGAATTAACAGAACAGCCAATAATAATACGAAATATAATAATAACAAAGATTCTAAAAACTATACAATATCACCATAATATACTGTTCATTTGCCAAAACACCAAAAAAACACAAAAACTGCCGAAAAACCGTACAAACTTTCCGATCACGTCATTCCTAATCATTCACAAAAATCACCAAGCTTCTGAAAAAGTTAGGTTATGGTGGCACGCTTCACTTTTAGTTGTCGGTGGTTAGGCAAAGGGCCAAAAAAGAGAACAAACACGATCTAACGTACGCTGAGTAACGAATAAATGCAGTGGGCCAATGCTTAATTAATAACGTTGGATTTGTAACTCAGTTAAATTATTAGGCCACTGTGGATATATCATTGTCTTTTTTCTGTCGAACCATTACCTGAGGATTAATATTATAATTAAAAGACGCTAACATTAGTGGGCCATCACAGTACCTTTAGAAAATCGACAAACGCTGTTTATAGGGTGTAATGGGGTTTTAGGTCTGATAAGTAAAATGTAGCGATTTTCTTTGTTTAGTAAATAAAAACCTGCCTGCATTTTAAATTTTAAGACAATTATGATTTTAAATACTGAGGTTTAAACAGATTGCACATTGCACTAAAATATACCCTAAATATACGATATTACCGCCCCGTTCCAGAACGTTCCGAGTGAAAATGCACATTTTTCAGAATTTTTTCTTTATTTGTATCCTAAAACCCACTTACATACTAAATTTCAAGTTTCTACTTCCTGGATAATAAAGGAAAACAAACAACAAAAAAATAGACAAACAAACGGTGGCGGTAAGCATCAATCGAAAATACTAAATCGTCGCGGAGGTGGCGTTTGCCGGATTTAAAGCGGTTAAAAGATGTTATTTCTGGCTGGCCAAAATTTCGGCAGATTTTCCAAAAAGAATTTTTCGTAGTAAGTTAATTATTTATTAGGTAATTGAATTAATTTCTAAGTAATTCAATTATTTTATAAGTAATTCAATTACATTATAAGTAATCGAATTACTTTAATTAAATTACTTGGAATTCGTAAAAATAAATTATCAATTACGACTATATTATCCTATTAATTGATAATCCAAATACAGTTATCTTTCCTGAAAAGTAATTAAACTAAAGTAATCCAATTACTGAGCAGTAATTAAATACGATTTTTCAATTATTTTAATCTAATTACCGACAGCTCTAAAAGCTAGGCTTTTCGCTATAAGGGCATAAAGGATAGATAACGCAGTGGGGTTTTTAGAATCTAATTTTAGATCTTAGTACATCCCTTGGCCCTTATTTTACATAAGTATTTTTGGCGGAATCTCCTCTCTTTTTTTTACATTCAATGTATGGAAAAATGGGGAGAGGGAATCCCATACCTGTTATTTTTTCTCAGTAAACTTGCGCTACCATTAAACTGAGTACAATGTACGAAAAGTGTGGCAATTTTCTTTCTTTAGTGAATAAGATCCTGCCTGCATGACAATTATGATTTCAGAAAGTCAGGTTTAATCAGATTGCAAAATTCTAAAATAACTATATGATATTATAGTGCTGTTTCAGGGCTTTCCGAGTAAGTTTTTGCAGTTTTCAGAATTGTTTCTTTACTTAAACCTACTAATTTACCCTATTTTCAGTTTATAGTCCTTGGGAATGCCCCAAAATAATGGGTCATTCAGTTAGCCAGTAAGTGCTAAAATCCGCTCCTAGATTCCCATATTTCTTTGTCACGTAAAATTGGACTGTTTATTTACAAATTAAAATTTCGTCTTGATAAAGGGCGCAGAAACCTAAAATTAAACAAAGATTTTCAAAAAAAAAGAAAAAGATTAACAAGCGAATTTACGGTTCTTTTTTGGGAAAAAGTGTATTAAAAGGAATACAATAGAGATTTTTCAGAACTTAAAGCTCGTTATGAAAGAATATAGATACATAAAGTATTGGGTGCAATACTATATCCTTTAATTGTAAATTTAAAATAATAGGTTCCTTTTAGTTTTTTGTCAAACCCATTAATGGAAGCACTCGTTGGAAAGGCCAAAAAAATGTATAGAAGAGGGGGATGTAACAATTCGAGAAGTGGCACAATTTGAATTAAGCATTTCGGATTTAAAGTCATGCGCTCTACCATTCCAAGGTTAAAAATCGGCAATGCATATGACAAGAAAGAAATTCTGCGGTATTAAGTTGACAGCCGGACGGAATAAAGTCCGTGAGATATTGACTTGATAATATTGAACCACACCCAAAATTATTACATTTGATATGTGTACTGCATATTATTTACTAACAAATTAAATAAAAAATTCAACACATATGAAATCGCTAAACACATTACAAGTCGTGTGTTTGTGCCATTTCTAATTGGTGAGGGTACAATAACTGTTCCTTTCCCCTCTCCTATACTTTTATACTTGATTTGTTTTTAACTACATGGTTAAATGCAAATAAAAGCGTCTGTTTTCTTATATGTCTTTGATAAGCACCTATTGTGACAATTTAATGACAAATATAAATAGTTATATGGTAGCACCCTTAGATTAGAAAAGGTTCTAGTTATATTTTATTATTTTATGGGACATATGAAAATAATTTAGCGGATGTTTTTGGAATTGTGTAGAGCTTGTAAGGTAGGTATATATAGGCCGCAGTAAACCATTGTTACTGTTTTATATCATATTTATAAGTAATAGAGTTACGATCGGAAAGCGTCCGAGTTGTGAATAAAGTGTTGTAAAGTTTAACTAAGTGTTTAAGTTGCCTGGATCCACATACGTGAGTTATAAAAGCGTAACGCCATAATAGCCGTTTGCAATATCTAATAATAATGGAGAATTTAATATTTTTACTTAATATTGCCCTTGACTAGATTATTGCACAATATTTTGTGTTTTAAACAGTAGAACGGCTAAAACAAGCCAAATTATATAAATTACTAACTCTAAGTATAAAAATGAACACGGTTTATAGGGACACGCAAGAATCTGCTTATTACTATAATTATCTATCATTTGTAACGGTATTACACCTATTTTGAATTTATACCCGCGCTAAAAGTTTAGAATTATGTATTTAAAAAGTATATATTAATTAAAAATATTGGAGTGATTAGCAATTATGGCAACACTAGAATAATTAAAATTGAAAGCAAATAAAATCTGTAGTTTGATTAAACGGTTTAATTTTTTATTCATGCATGTCATTTTGCGTTTATTAAATCAATAGTTTTTGACTTCGATTACTTTTTATTTGTATTCCTTTATAATTTTAATTTAGAAAAAAGGATCTCGCACAAAACGCAATATATTTTTTTGTCGAATCGGTTAAAATTTTGCAAAAGGATGGTTGTGGATGGTGTTGATCAAGTGTCAATGGGACCATAATCCGGCTAGGCATAGTTTTTGAGATATTAGGCCTTAAAAGGGCATTTTGGAGTTCTCCGAATCAAGTCAACATTTCATTTAAATAATATCACCATAGTAACTAAAGTTATACGAGGTTGTTTGGGGTTGCTGAATCCGAATATGGTCTTTGCTTGTCTAAAAAGATCACCTAAAGGTAATTTCGAGGTCCCTTTAGGGTCATTTGAAGATAAAACCAAGAATAAATAGTTAGAAACATCTAAAAAACACAGGTACGATTTTGGGGGTCGCTGATTATGATATTTACTTAACCACATAGGGAATATTTCGTTTTATAGTCATTTGAAGGTCAAGCCAAAAATAAATTGTTAGATATATCTGGGAGAACTTAACCAGGTTTTTGGGGTCGCTGAATCCAAATATGTTATTCGCTTGTCCATTTAAGGTGACCTAGAGGTCATATTGAATAAGTTTTTTGCTCAAACAAGCTGTGCTCAAACATTAATTTAAATGCATGCATAATGGTATACTGCTCTTAGCTTTACCCAGAGTCAACGGCGTGGACGGGTTGTTTGACTTTATGTGTATTTGTGTATGAGTTTGTGTTTTTGTCAATGTTCTTGATGTGTGTGTATGTTGTTTGTGTTGTGTAAAATTGTGACCAAACACTTACTTGTGTTTAGTCACAATTTAGCAATTTTATTAGATCTTCCTATTTACGACTCTATAAACTAGGTATGTGGCTGTGTTACGGGTAATTGTAAATAACTATTTATTGTACGTTAGACATAAATAAAACAATAAAAAATTATACTGCTTGCCAGATTGCAAAATATTGTAATTGGTAATAAATGGAAAAATTAGTTAAAGCTGTAGGCATAAATCGGTAGTACATAAATATAGCCGTAAAAACGAAATTGAAAGTATTACATATTTTCCAATTCTCTATTTTATCGGTGTATCCGAAATTATTAACATAATAATATACAGAGTATAAGCAATGTAACCTATTTGACTCAGTGTATTTAAGACAGACAAATATTGTAACTTATCATCTTAAAGCAATGCTTCAAGCCCACAAAAAGTTTCTTCAAAACCCCAGCCCCGAAAATCAACAGGCTAGCATCGAAGCAAGAAATCAGTATAATCAGACCATCTCAGATGCAAAAGACCGTTTTAACAATCGAATAAAAGATAAAGTTCTCTCTTGCTCAAATGGCAGTAAAGCTTTTTGGTCCTTTGCCAAAAATATTAGTCAGACCTTTTGCACAAATTCTTTTCCACCCCTAATCTCTGAAGATGGAATTGTCTCTACCTCCAAAGGAAAAGCCGAACTATTTGCCAAACAATTTGCTGCCAATTCTACGCTTGATCCTCCTATTAATCTTCCTCTTCCAACAGTTGTCCCTGTTTCTCATAAAATGTCCGATATAATGTTTAAAGTCTAAACAGATCAAGCGTATTCTTTCTTCTCTTAATACTAAAAAATCGTCTGGGCTGGATGGCATACCAGCAATCGTCTTAAAAAAATGTGCTCCCCAGCTTGCACCCATCTTAACTCGCCTCTTTCGAATCTCTTACGACACGGGCATTTTCCCGGAGAGTTGGAAAGCTGCACGTGTGCAGCCTGTCCCCAAAAAAGGATCCAAAAGTCTCCCTTCTAACTATGGACCTATATCTCTTCTTTCTGTTTGAAAGGTAATGGAAAAATTCATTAATTCCCAAATCTTAAAGTATCTGGAAAAACATAAGATCTTATATGATAGACAATATGGATTCCGTCACAGTAGATCCACAGCTGATCTTCTTTCCTTTGTCTCACACAACTGGAACAAGTCCCTTGAGTTTCTTGGTGAATCCCAGATCGTTGCTCTTGACATATCCAAAGCTTTCGATCAGGTCTGGCATGATGGGCTTCTTAAAAAACTTCCTTCTTTCGGTCTTCCACCTAAGCTTTGCTCTTGGCTTTCCAGTTTCCTTTCTAATCGACGTATATCAGTTGGTGTAGATGGTCATTCCTCCAGCTTCTACCAAATAAATGCTGGGGTGCCCCAGGGCTCAGTGCTGGCACCCACGCTGTTTCTTCTACACATTAACGATCTTCTCTCTTCCACAATAAATCCCATTCATAGTTTTGCTGACGATAGTACCCTCCACTCTAGTATTCAATTTCTTAAGCCACCGTGTAATTCTGATTTCGAAAACAAGCGCAGGTCAATGCAGATATCTCTTTCACAAGACCTCAAACTTATCTTGGATTGGGGCGCCAAAAATCGTGTTCAGTTTAATGCCTCAAAAACACAGTCATGTTCGCTGCCGCGAAAAAGTCTGCGAATGCTCATCCCTTACATATGAGCGGCCAAGTTCTGCAGAACAAAGAGTCGTTTAATCTAGTCGGCGTTACTTTTGAGAATAACCTCAACTGGCACAAACACATTTCATCCATAGCTTCGGCAGCTTCAAAAAAGATTGGATTCCTCTTTCGAGACAGAAAATATTTCTCTTCTTCCAATCTGTACACTCTGTATGTATCCCAAATCAGACCCTCTTTGGAATATTGTTCTCATGTCTGGGGAATGGCGTCCCCTACAACACTTAGCCTTCTGGGCTCCATTTAAAAAAGAGCTGTTCGTCTTATTAATGATCCAACGCTCACAGAAAGGCTTCCTCTTCTTGCCCATCGTCGAGCTGTAGGGGATCTGTCGCTCTTCTATAGGTATTTTCATGGCTACTGCTCAGAGGACTTGGCCAGTATTATTCCTTATCTGGCAGTTCCCAACAGAGCAACACGTAGTGCAACTTTTATGCATCCTTTTACAGTTCCCGCTTTCTTCGTTCCTTTATTCCTAGAGTGTCAAGACTATGGAACCTGCTGCCCGAAGAAGTTTTTCCTTCTCCTCCCAATCTCCAAAAATTTAAGTCCCGTGTGAACAAACTCCCTCTCACCACACTGAAGACACCCACGGTACGTTAGTACTTAGGCATCAGCCTTCGTGGACTGTCCCAAGATAAAAAAAATGCTATTATATAATAATATTTATATAATTTATTTTTTTCAAATGGAACGGTGGTGGCTCGTTGGCAAAATTGAAAAAAGCATTTCTTTCTGAATAATTTGATACCCCACACTTAATATTTTAAGTTAAATCGACACTAAAAAAGAAAAAAAATTGGCATAGTAGTTGTTGCTTATAAAATTATTAAAACATCCGGGCCGTGGCATTCGATTAAAAAAGTCATATGCATCTCGGCAATTTTGTCAGGTAGCCTTGGAAATAAACAAAAACGTTGATGTTAAACAATGATGCTACATAGTTTAATATCTTAATGCGAGTTATTTAAAGTTATTGCTGTGTTATTTATAAGGCATTTTGGTTTAAATACCTATAAATATAATAATTAATAATAATATAATAATGATTATTTTTGTAAGCAACTACTATGCCTATATTTTAGCTTTTTTAGTGTTGATTTAGTTCCAAATATTAAGTATGGGGTATTAAATTATTCACAAAGAAATGCCCTTTTGAATATGCCAACAAGCCATCGTCGTTACATTTTAAAAATATTAGTTAAGTCTAAAAATAAAATTTTGAAATCTTTTACCTTTCTGGAAAAGAAAAAATATGAAAGATAAATAAAACTATTTGTCCACGCCTCCTGGACTCAAAATTAGTTGTTTTAATGACGTCATGGCACTCTTGATTGGATTTTAAAAAATTAAATATTTTAAAAGAAAATTATCAAAAGTTGACATATGGGGTGTCATTGTATTTAGAATGTCATTTTCTATCAAATAGGTAAAAAAATACAGAAAGTTCCATTTAAAACTCAAAAGTTAAGGTCATTTCCGGTTAAACCGGGAATCATCAGAAACAATTGAATACGTTATTCAATGCATTTTTAGGTCAGATAATTACAAGCGAATTATATATATATAATATATATATATATATATATATATATATATATATATATATAATATTATATATATATATATATATATATATATATATATATATATATATATATATATATATATATATATATATATATATATATATATATACATATACATACATACATACATAATATCACTCATATCCAATATTAAATTTCGGAATTAACAGAACAAGTGACAAAGAGCGTTTTGTCACGTGTTCTATCTGCAGATATTGTACTGCTAGACTACATAAAAAAATTGCTCGCTCCGAGACTTAATATTGGAAATTGGCCATTAATTTAAAAACAAGAATATTTATCATGGTTAAAAATTTTTACTTTTTGATTTAAAGTATAGAAATGACGTGTTGTTTTTGATTTTATATAAAAAGCTAATTTTTTAAGCCTATGGTTTGTGTTGTTTTAAGTACACAAATGGGCAACCAAATCTGAAAAATACTTTTTAATTCTCGTTATATTTGCAGCTGTAAGCTGGTAAGTTAAACCTTGTACATTAAGTTTAAGTAAAAAATAAAATTATTTTTTAGATCAAATGTGTAAACCTTTTTAAAAGATCTTTTTATTGATGATACAACATACGTCCCGTTAAAAAAAGATATCTTACTCTTAAAATCGAAAATGCGATTATCAAATCTTTTTCGCTTTCTTGTCTCTTAGAGGGCGTAAAAAATGCAACCAGTTGGCTAATTTAAACAAATTTTTATTTTGACTAATATTAAAGTTACCAATGGCGGTCACTTTATTTGAATAACCCTGTATATCCTTTGTACCAATAAAACGTGATAATAGGCAATAAAGCATAAATTATTCCCTTGATTGGATAAAATATTTATGCATGAATTGCTTACAAATAATATCGACAAATGCAGGTTTTCCGTTTTACCGAAACATAAGGAAATAAAAATCTACATATAATTCTACAGTTCAACGATTAATAGTAGATATTAAAAATATATATCAGATAAAATTTCTAGAATCCTTGATTTTTTCTTATATTTCTTTTCTATTCGTGTATAAAAAATATATCAAAATAATTATATGCTACACGAATTAGAATTACCAAAAAATATTATAACATTTGAATGCAGTTTACTTGCATCTACATATAGGATTAAAAAATGCAAAAAAAATTATTGACAATAGCGTTTTTGGAATAAATGGTAAAATAACATTTTTTAAATGAAATACCCTGTAAAGATCTTTCAGAGTTAAAAAAAAATACAACCTTTGATATGAATTTCTTTAACAGTTTTGGAAATAGAGGCATCGACATAAGTTTATTAGTAAAACACATTTTTTTGAATAGAGCACCCAGTATATTACTAATAGAAAAAATTAAAAGAGCTTTACAGAAATATCATATTTAATAAGTCGATCTTTAATATTTTTGGAAATATGGGCATCCAAATCTAAAAAATACTTTTTAATTTCCGTTAAACAGGGTGTTTCTTATTCAAATCAGGAGGTTTCCTATTTAAAATTAAAAAATTCCGTAAACCTATGTAGGAATTTGCCTATATTAAATTATATAAAATATATTAATTTATTATTTAATTTCTTAAATAAATTTTTGATAAACATAAAAACAATTTGATTTAAAATCCAATATTGATTATTTTAAATAATATTCGAAATATTCGTAGGATATTGGGATCTTTTTATAAAAAGTATAAATATAATTTTTTTAAAATTTAATTAAAAATAAAATACACAAATGTGTAAAAAACCGTGTCGGTAGCGCCCCCTACACCTAGGAGCCCTACTAACATTAAATTTAAATTTCTATATAAAAAAATCCCCATCGTTTACTTGAAGGCCTCGTTATTTTAAATCATATACAACAAAATTTAATCTTTCTTTTCAGTTCATATATATAGGACTACTATTTATTATTATATATTATATATATATATATATATATATATATATATATATATATATATATATATATATATATATATAAATATATATGATTATATATATAAGTGTTGAAACTATTCTCTCTCAATTAATAAGTACGGCAAAATTTATGTGCCATGCAGTAAAATCATTGCCGTAACTTAATTGAGAATTATGACCAATTACCTTAAATAATATATATTCATAATTATACAATATTATCTTCCTAATACAGACCTGATCAGTCGAAAAAAGCAATAGGCAGCCAATCAAAATATTTATATCCCTGTAGGCGGAGCGTTCTTTTTTGATTCGCACTATCTCGAGTACGTGAACAGACTATAAACACCTATCCCTTCGACTTTCTTATTTATTGTTTTTTACCTATGGTTTGGACGGCCTCTACTGCACTGACGATTTCAGCGTACCATTTCAGCGTACCGATCGACTCGAGGTCACTGAGAGAATCAGATAGCAAACGGGAGAGTTAAATAACTTGTTTTTACTTATACTTTGATAGGTTTATAGGATTTAAAAAAAAAATTAAGAAAGTAAACCCGTTCTAAAATTTTTCCCAGTATGAATGAAACACTCTGTTTTTGCAGCAACAAGCTAGTAAGCTCACAGTTTAAATCTTATACAAGTTTTATTGGAAATTAGTGGGGAAACATTAATTGTTACGCCTCCGCACCATAAGTAGTTGACGACAAACTCTGCTGTCGACTAAATATAAACTGAAAACCAATAGAGGCAAATTAAGGTTTGGACGCCCTATAAAATAACTATTGCTAATTAAGACACAGTGAATAGAGTAATTGTAAACAAGTTTTTATTTACAAACAAAAAGAATTTACCTAATTTTTTACTCCACAAAGATTATGTGATACGCCACTGGGTTGTATCAGCATTTATATCAATATTTACCAGCTGTTCATAAATTTATCAAAGGCTAAATTTTACAAAAAAAATGTTAAAAAAATCGGCGAAGAATTTACTTAAATTTAGCAAAGAAATTTATTTTACTTTAAAACTAAAAACCGAAGTCTATGAGGTGTATATTTGGCGTTACGACACAATTAAAAATTGTTTTATATAACTAGAAAAATTAGAATGTTTAAAGTCAAATTTAGAAATTATTTACAGTTTTTCGGATACCCGGTATCACTTGCCACTTCTGCGACACTCGGTGCAAATTATTAACCAACTATCTTATCAACAACTTTAGATTGTTGTTACCTTGTCTTCAGCTAATCTCCTACAATACAATTCACTATCACCTTTATTATTTACTGCTCCAGCCAACGCCTGCCCTGGAACAGTTTTTTATTTTCTTTTAATTACAGCTTGCTTTTAAACTTTGCGTAGAATGTGTATCTAAAATTGACACCGAGAATCATTTAAAGTAGCTCTACTAGCTAAGAAAAATGTACACTTTCGTACGAAAACAATTACCATTTTTCTATAAACTACCTAATAAAACATTTCGGCGATTGCCGATTGAGAATTTTTTCGTTGTTGTCAAGAATAGAGGAAAATTTCCAGCCACGGGTTCTATTTCAACCGCACAGATGACTGAGGGAGAAACAGAGAAAAAGTTTCTAGCTACGGGTCCCAACTCGACCGCACAGATAGCTGTACCTACTTAAGAAAACGGAGAAAAATTTTCAGCCACGGGTCCTATCTCATCCGCATAGATGACTGTACTGCTCGTAGTACCGCTGTAGTCACGGGTTCTATTTCAACCGCACAGATGACTGACTGTACTGAAATTCGTCGCGCTTTTTGTTGCTCTGGTGACCTACGGGTTTCGCCGTCCGACCCATTTTATTGGTCTATTTCCTTAAGGAGCGCGTGACGTACACTTCGACGCTTTACTTTTTTCCGCCACCCCTGTCCCTTTTGCGCCAGGTAGCATCGATGTTCTGATTGGATGCGCCATGGTCACAGGTTCACGAAAACATGTCGACCCTTCTAGTGTGCTATTTATAGATTGTTAGAGGGGTTCCATAATTGAATCTGTCTGTCGCGTGCTTTGGATTTTAGCAAAGCGGTGTTGTCACGATTATAAGGTTATTAATTAAATTAAGATTTTTATTATTTTTTAAAATTTGAAGGAATGTTATAGAAAAATAACTTTCAGGTTGCAAGTTGTGTTTCTACAACTTATTTTTTCAAATTTGGATGATCATATTTCAGAATTTATTAATGATAGACATATCAAATTTGTAAACCTCATTAAAAGATATAATAATTGATAATACAACATACAGGGTGTTCCATTAAAAAATGATACATTACTCTGTAACACGAAAACGCGATTTGTACTTCTTTTTTGCATTTTTGAATTAAACAAATTTCTGTTTTGGCCAATAACAAAGTTACCAATGATGATCACTTAATTTAGATAACCCTGTATATTTTTGTACTAATGTAACGTGCTACTAAGCAATAAATCATTAATTAATCCGTAAATTAAATGAAATATTCAAGCATGAATTGCTTACAAATTATATCGACAAAATGCAGCAGATTTTCTGTTTTATCGAAACATAAGGAAATAAAAATCTACATATATTTCTACAGTTCAACGATTAATAATAGCAATTAAAGATGTATAATATCAGATAACAATTTTTAAAATCCTTGAATTTTCTTTGTATTTCTCTTCTATTTATGCATACAAAATATACGGAAATAATTATATACTACACGAATTAGAATTATCAACAAATGTTTTAACATTCGAATGCAGTTTACTTACTCCCACTACACATGGTATTATGCATGTATAGTATATTAAATGGTACCCCATATTTAAACTAAATTTAGCGACTATTTGGCCATTCTAAAAGCGACTCAAAGACCAAGTAGACAATTATCTAGACACGCGTTAACAATCTTTACAAATATTTGTTTATAGGAATTTAATAGATTTATTAGTTTTTTAATACATAAATTCAGTCAAATCAACCGTGATATCTGGAACCGCAATCAGCACACCGTTTTGGTTAAATTTTTATTCTTTTTAAATTTTTTCCGTATCTGATTGTTTGCTCGTTTTTGGTGCGTTAGTTTGATTTCGATTGTCGTGAAGTAGTTGGTTTCCGGTGAGCTGTGCGTGGCGCAAGACTTTTTTCTTTGGAGAAATTTTAGCCTTTTATTTATTCAATTTTTGGATTTTTTTAGCATGGTAAGGATAACTTAAATTTTATTTTTGTAATAGGTAGCATCAGGTAGTACATTAAAAACAATGCTGTTATACATATAACTGAAATGTAGGAAATAAAAAAAAATACAATCCAGATTATAGGATATTAAATATTCAAAGAAATTTATTTGTCAGCGTACAAATATGTCTTAATCATTTCAGGTAGGGAAGACTTTAAAACAATATGGTAATTGTCTAGAAAGTGGCTGCAACTCCGATTTTGACCAAATTTGGTATACGGTGGTTTTTTAGGGCGCTTATCACAAATCTGAAAAAAATATTTGGCGAAAACGTTACGTTTTCAAGATATCCATCTTCAAACTTAAAAATCAAACTAACCTCTTTTACACTATATTCCCTTCTTTTGTACACAATTCTTGATTTTTACACTAAAATGACACACAATATTTTTTTTGACACCTTTTAAACACTTTTTTTATGTTTATTTTACACCTTTTTTCCATTAAATTGCCAAGTATCACTTTCAACCGGGCGGCCATGTTTGCTTAAAAAATCCCTATGGTATAAATGGTTGCGGCGTTTGAAAGTGAATGTTTGGAATTAACTAAAAGTATAAAATAAATATAAAAACAAGATTTTAAAAGGTGTTTTATTGTGTTTATTTATATTTATTGTGTTTCAATTAGTGTAAAAATCAAGAATTCTGTACAAAAAGAGGGAGGAATAGTGTAAATGAGGTTAGTTTGATTTTCAAGTTTGATGATGGATATCTCGAAAACGAAACGTTTCCGCCAAAAAGTTTTTTAGGTTCATGGTCAGCCCCTCAAAAAACCTCCGTATACCATATTTGGTTAAAATCGGAGTTATGTAAATGTCTAAAATACTTTTTTATACATTATTTTTTCATTATTTTATTAAATTAATATATATATATATATATATATATATATATATATATATATATATATATATATATATATATATATATATATATATATATATATATATGTATATATATATATATATATATATATATATATATATATATATATATATATATATATATATATATATATATATATATATATATATATATATATATATATATATTTTGAATGGTGGAGATTTTCAGTGAAAGAGTAGTTTTAGAAAAATATTTCAAATACAAATTTAAAATATTAGGTATTGAGAAAAATTATCATTCAGGACATATGATTTTAAAACGCAAATTAAATAAACAATGGTTATCAAAAACTTGTTGTTTAAGATTTAAAAGAAAGGGTTGTACTAGTTAACAAAAAATATTGTATATATCATAAAGGCGCGTGCTGACCCACCGGGATACCAGGAGTTTCCCAATGGGCCCGTGTAAGGTTATTTCGAAGGGCTCTCCTAAGTCTTAAAGCCTACAACACGGCCAAATACATTTGTACATACATACGTAGTTGCCTTTAACAAGAGAATTTAAAAGCCTTGTTTCTGATGACCAAAAAAGCAAAGCGTTTAAAAGTTACCACATCTGTCTTATTGTTAATTATTTTTAGTTGTCTTCTTTTTTATTTGATAATCTTAATTTGTTTTTTTTTAATTTTATATTTGTTTAAAATTTCTTGTGTAATATTGATATGTACGTATTAATTATCCAGTAGGCTTGAATAAATTTGTTGAAAAGTTTTCCTATTCATCAATTTTGTTCGAAGATGCCTTAGGGGCCCTGCAAGTAATGAATAGTTTTCTGGGCCCTAAAATCGCTCCATACGTTTTTTAAATGTATTTTTGCTTATTAAATATTAAAGCTCAAAAAATTACCGAAAAGAAATATTTTTGAGGCATTTTATCTCAAAAAATTTAAAAATAATAGAGAAAAATATTTATATATTTATATTTAATTTTTTAAATATATTTAATCACTGCCTAAATCTTTGTACAATAATATGCGTTTCACTTTTTGTAAAATAAAATAAACATGTCATTTCGTTCCTCAGTCTTATATCGTTTTCAAGAGTAAAAAATAAAGGTTTAAATTTATTAGATAAAAAGCCCCTACCTTTCAGGGGTGGATTTACGCAAAGGCTGAGTAGGCTGAAGCCTAGGGCGGCAAATACTATGGGCGGCAAATTTAAGATTAATGTTTAAAGAAATATAATCGTAAATTTTAATGATGTAATTAATGATTTTGCAGAAAAAAGGTTTTAGGGAAAATGTTAGTATATGGTTTTGCCTATAATTAAATAATTCATAGTTCTTAAAAAGACATATTTGTTTTACCATTTTAATTCATAGTTTGTTTATATATTATGAAATTTGTTTGTTTTAAAGAATTGTTATTTAGGTTTTTGTATGATTTACTTTTGTTAAATTTGTTCATTAAATTTTTATAAGAATTCCAAGTGAAGCTTACATACTTTATATGCTAAATTTTTCGTTCTGATATCCAAAAAATATTGACATTTAGGGCGGCAAAAATATATTAGCCCTTGGGCGGCAAAAATATATAAGCCTATGGGCGGCAAAAAGTTAAGTCCGGCCCTGCCTACCTTACTTGTTTTAGTGTTAGAATTGTTGTATAATTTTTAATTATAATACTTTATTTAATGGTAGGAAATAAATTTAAAATAACGTTTTGAAAAAAAAACAATAAGAAATAAAATTTTATAGTTTTTATCATTTTTTAAAAGGGCTTAGGTTTAATTTTTTTTTGAAACATTATAAAAAAAAAAAAGAATACTAGGAACAATTTCACAGACTATGTTAACTCATATTTTATTCTTTTTTTTTTACAGTTTCAAAAATTAAATTAGTAATAAATTTTTTTTTAAAAGAAGTTTTTTTTAAAAAAATTTTATCCATTTCTATTTTTTTTTACCCCCATATTATGTTTAAAAAAGGGGGAATTTTGTCACTGCAAAAAAAAAGCACTTCAAAATGTTTTTTTTTTAAAAAAACCAAATTTTAAAAGAACGCGTTATCTAAGTTAAAACTGTTAATGAAATTTTTATAATAGAAATATGACCATATCGAAAGTGCGCGGTCGCTTTACCTATTTTTTTTTTACTGTATAATAGGCACAATTTTAAACTATACTTATTTAAATTCATAAAATACGATTTATTAGAGGATTCGTAAGACTTTCGTAGCTTTTTTTGCAGTTTGCATTAGCATATTTTTATATTCATTGATTCCTAATTATTCAGTGTTATTTAACTGTGTAATTATTTAATAATTTTATGTTAATATTAAATAATAACGCATTTTAATACACCTGATAATTTCAACCTAGCTTTCTATATATTGACTATGTTTATTGGGTTATTATTATATACGTTTTCAGGATTTTTTGTACCAATAAAAATTGCAATTGTTATTTAAAAAAAAAACGAAAAAAAAAAGAAAGAAAATAAAATTGTTATAAACAAAGGATTAAAATTAAAATAACTTTTATTGCCTAATTTTGTTAAGTATTACAGGGGTCCACGGAAATGTTAAAGAGAAAACTTTTTTATTTTTGATTTTATGAAAAGTTTCTTTGATAAAAATTTTGCTACTTCTAAAAATAAGATTTGGGATAGAAACATTTAACATATTTTATACGGGGGGTTCAGAAAATTAAAAAATTAAAATATTTCAAGAGTAAAGGATTTATTTGAGAAGATATGGAAATAAATCACTAGGAAAAGTTGTTCAAAATTAAAGGCCTTAATACCTTTTCGAAAAAAGGCCTACTTTTTTTATTTGTGATTAAATTTATTTTAATATCGTGGCATTTATTAGAGGTGTACGATAAACAATTTGTTTCAATCGGCCCCATAAGAAAAAATCCATTATAGTTAAATCTGGACTCCTAGGAGCACTGGACTGGTCCTTGTCCCCAATTTGAATTAGTAAATTGATATTAAAATAATTTCATCACAGATTAATAAAAACAGGCCGATTTTGTCGAAAATGGTATAAGGAACTATCCTTTACTTTTGAACAACTTTTCTAGAACTTATTTCATATCTTCCCAAAAAATTTTTTTTATTTTGGGGCCCTTTGTTTTTCAATTTTTTTTAATACCGCCTATAAAAAATTTAAAAAAAGTTTATCCCAATCTTATTTAAAAGTTAGAAAATTTTTCCCCAAGTAGCTTTTTTTGGGTAAAATTAAAATTAAGAAGTTTTTTCCCATTCAAAACTTTTTCCCTGGACATACCAGTATGTCCACGAAAAAAGGGGTTGAAAGAAAAAAATCTTTATTTTTAATTTTTTTTTAAAAAAGCTACTCTTGAATAAAAACTTTGCCATTTTAGAGTAAGATTTGGGGTAGAAACATTTAACAAATTTTATAGGCGGTATTCAGAAAAATTTAGAAAAATTTAAATGGTTCAAGAGTAAAAGAATTTATTTGAGAAGATATGGAAATAAGTTACTAGGAAAAATTGTTCAAAAGTAAAGGGGAGTTCCTTATACCAATTTTCGACAAATCGGCCTGCTTTTAAATCTGTGATGAACATTATTTTTATCAATTTACTAATTCCAAATTGGGACACAAGGACCAGTCCAGTGGCCTCCTAGGGGGCCAGATTTAACTATAATGGATTTTTTCTTATGGGGCCGATTGAAACAAATTGTTTATCGTACACCTCTAATAAATGCCACGATATTAAAATAAATTTAATCACAAATAAATAAAAGTAGGCCCCCGATTTTTTCGAAAATTGGTATTAGAGACCCCCTTTTTAATTTTTTGAACAACTTTTCCTAGTGACTTATTTCCATATTTCCCCGAATAAATGCACTTTACTTTGTATCTTTTTAAATTTTTTTAATTTTCTAAACCCCCCGATAAAATATGTTAAATGTTTCTATCCCAATCTTATTTTTAGAAGTAGAAAATTTTTTTTATCAAGAGTATTTTTTTTTCGATAAAATAAAAAAAAAAAAAAAGTTTTCTCTCTTCAACACCTTATCCGTGGACATACTGTATATAAGAAGGGCTCCACGAAGCGAAAAATTTATAGGACAATTATTTAAACATTTTTAAATGTACAATGTAGACGAAATTTGAAAACAATTTTGTTTTTTGACAATTGTCTAACTTGTAGCTTAACTTTAAGTTAAATTTTTAACTATATATTTAAAAAAAAAAAAAAATTAGTATTTAAAACCTTAAAAAGAATTATTTTGATTTACCGAGAGTCCCCAGTCGTAAATCGATCAAAAACGAAATACTTGCAATGCAAATGCATTGGAAACGACAAAGATAATTTAAACCCAGAACAAAACGAAACAATAGGGGCGTGTACCGAATATCTATACCTAGGAACAAAGATTGAAACTGGGGGTCGTACAGAAAAAGAAATACAAGAGATAATTATAAAGGAAAAGAGATTATAGGGTGCCTAAACTCCATCCTATGGTCAAGATGCATCTCCAGAGAACGGAAATACCTCCAATATTTAAAAGTATAGTCCTGTATGGTTGTGAAACCTGGCAACTTACGGCAAGTTTAGAGCGACGGCTGCTTTCTATGGCGATGGACTTCTGGCGTGGAGCAGCAGGGATATCAAGAATGCAAAGAATAACGAACGAGAGTATTAGATATATCATGAACGTTCAAACAAAGATAATAAAAGAAATTTAACAAAGATAACTGGTGTGGTACGAACACGGTGAACGGATGAATGACACACGAATATCTTAGAAGAAAAAGGGGAAGACCTAAGGCGACATGGATGGGAGGAATACAAAAGGCCATGGTACCGTGCCATAACCGGGAAGAAAAAGGGGTGGAAGAAGGAACCCCGGAAGGCACAGGACGCAAAAAAAACCGAATGGAAAAAAAAGAAATATTTAGTAAAAGGTATTCGGTTTTGACTCGAGGCGAACCCAAAAAAATGCCGCGCGGAGGCCCATTTTCAGCGTTGTGGGGTTTTTTTTTAAATTTCCCCCCTTTTTTTAAAATTTTTTTTGCAATTTCCGCTACCCCCAAAGGGTTTTTTTGAGTTACCATTATCAATTGCAATTTTTATTGGTAGAAAAAATCCTCAAAACGCCTTTCTCAGATTTGCATTTCACGTCAAATAAGCTCATATTTTTCGAAGAATTCTAACTATTTTTCGCAGGAAACTCAGTTCTTGACTAGACTAGTAGTCAAATTAAAGAAAGTGTAAATGCCGAATTCTGAATGTATTGAATTACCGTCACGTCACCTTTAATAAAGACAAGAAATGTGCTACTATCCTATCCGATGGCATCACATACAATTACACCCATGGTGTGATAAGCATGTCTCTCCATATCAAACTGTAGATTCTCTTTTACCACCTTACCATCTTACTGTTGCTCTACCATCATGTACACCCAAACAAACGCAGGAATTATCATTAAAGATCACCTGACTCCTTTCTTAATCTCACAGAAGTCTGTCTCTGCTCTATTGCAGTCGATTGCGTCGATTCTCATAAGTCAATGGCTACACCTAATGAAGCGGTGAGAAAAGAGTCGAAAATTTCTTATTCGATGATCACTGTACTTATCCCGACTACCTTTTCGTGCTTTTTAAATTATACAACAGCCACCCTAGTCTATAGCGATAATAAACAAAGCCAAAAGGCTTAGTCTACGATCCTAATGCTCTGGTGTTCCCCTACGATGCTCGGTACCTCTAGCTTTGTGTCAATAAAGATTTGAAGAAGAAGGAAAGATGCCTACAGGCAGTAGGTTCCACAGCCTAGACACTCTAGGGAAAAACGAACAAGCAAACCAAGAAGTTGTACCTGTAAAGGACAACGCTGGCAAATTGAGAGTGATTTTGACAGGATTTTTTTTGCATGTGTCAAGTTGTATTCAATGGGCTTTTCTAAAATTATCATATTAAAATCGCTATATTGTGTAACAACAGCTTTTAAACTATTCTTGTTTAACCATGCTTATATAGTTTACGTCTCAATAAACAGAGACTTTAGCTTCTACAAAATTTTTACTAAATTCTTATTCATGGTGTTCAAAGTATCAGCATATTTTGGGTACACTGGAAGATACTAATTGGTTGAGCACGACAGAGCGCGAACATTTGCAACCATATTTTTTTAAGAAAACTTCTTTATTTGTATCTTTATAAACGTATTGTTTCTCAATCCTATGCACCTAATTAGTATATGATCTAGAGGTGAAATAACATCTAAAGGTGCCTCCTGATGAGCATAATAGCGTTGGGCAATTCTTTTTCCCTTTCGTAAAATAGGCTTATGTCACTTAACTTTGGATCAAAAATTAATAAGTATTCATTATATTGAGCAGATTCATTATATTGAGGTTGGCCAGAAAGGGATGTGGCGGAACAGCTTAACATCCCAAAGAGTACTATTCATTTTGAGAGAAGAGCTGGAAGTGGTCTCCCTAAACTATCGAATCAAGAACAAGACAATACTTTAGTTAATATTTTGAGAAACCAACCATTTAAATCTGTAGTTACAGAAAAAACGAAAAGCAATTTCCCAGCATCGGTTAGAACGGCACGGCGAAGAATAAGGCAAATATCCGAATTGAGCTGCCACCCGACAGCCTTAAAACCGTTTTTAACAAATGCAAATAAAGAACAACGCATTGGATTTGCTCTACAATTTTACTTGGAACCCTCGATTTTTTGGAAAACTATAATATTTATCGATGAAAAAGTGTTTCAGTCGTACTACAATGGAATACTTAAGGTACACAGACCTCAAGGAACATGATTTGACGGAAAATATACCCAAAAAAACAGAAGTAGTGGGCGATTTTCGGTAAATCTTTGGGGCAGGCTGAGTGCACAAGGACTTGGTGTATGTTATTTTATCGAAGGAAGATTCAATGCAGAGGTGTATATAGATCTACTACAGAATATCATGCTTCCTTCTGTACTGGACAGAAATTTCATTTTTCAGCAAAATAAAAGCACAAAAAGCCCAAGAGGCTGCGCTGCCTCCAGTAGTGAAAGACGGCTCCCAGGAAGAAGAAGAAGAAGAAGAAGAAGAAGAAGAAGAAGAAGATAAGGGGAAAAATGAGTTTAGGCCGCAAAATGTAAACGAACATATGAATTTTAGAGGCGTGGAATGAGTTACGAGGAAATTCGGGCTACGCCCGGGCCTTAGTCCATTTATTTATTTATTTATTTAAACAAGACATAAGTTCTTATACAATTATCTTAAATATATCCTTGGCATAAAAGTAAAGGCAAAATGAATCATGAGATTTATGTGTGCCTCAGTCATATGCCGTTAAAAGATCATGTTTAAAAAAAAAACGGAAAAAAAAAATGTTAAATAACTAGTAAAAAAGGTTTAAAAAAAAAATGTGAAGAAAAAGAAAATAATAAAAAAAAAAAAAAAACAGCAGAATTATTTACTGAATAAATGACCCTAAAGGCACAAACCAAGAGATATTTCAGCAAATACAAAAAATTGTTAGATCCCAGTGTTTAATTTTTTTTTATTATTTTTATTAAGTTTAATCTTTAGTTCCATAGGCATCATGTTTAGTACTTTAGGCCCAACGAAAAGCCTTTGAGTTGGAAAGAATTTCTGAGGTAGAGATAAGTTTTTCCTACGGCTCTTGTTTCATGCATATGTGATACAAAATTAGTAAACAATTTAAAATTTATAGCGAAATTATTGATTTTTATACAATACAATTGTCTTCAGACTTCACACAAATCCATATTATCAAGTGATAACTGAAAACGGTTGGAGATACATCACTAACCGAAACGTTGTGTATCAATTAACAAATAAAGAAAATAAACGTTCAAGATTTTAGTGTTATTGAAAAAGATTATTATTGGGTAAATTTTCTGAGAAACTAAGTTATTAAAAGTCTTTTGTATGTGGCCACCCACACAGATATAGGCGGTGTAAATCCAGCCAATATTTATAAATAGTATTAAACTACTTCTTATTATAATAAATAAAAAGCAGTGGGTTTTTTGCGTTTTCTGATCAAAAAAATCAATGACTTTAAGTTCATAATGACTGAAAAAATTCATTTTTTTTGTGTTGACACTTCGATGGATTGATTTGTTTAACTGACCTTAAAAAAAAATTTAAATTTTTGAAAACTTTTATTGTTTGAAGATCTTTTTTGCGGTATTCTAAAATTCTCTTACATTAGCTTCGGGGGAAATAATTTAAAAATATAAAATGGTTTCTTCAACCCCCAAAAAAAAAATCCATATTTCGTAATAACTATAAGAGAAATAAAATAATTTTTTGCAAAGTGTTAATGTAGGCCAAAATAAAAATTTAAAAATTTTTTTGTATTTGCTTGTTTATTTTAACTTTAATTTTAATATACAATAGGTTTAGTTTTTCACGTTACTTTTTTTTAGAATTGGCCCCAAAAATATTTTGGTCTAGTGGGTGAGGTATAACCGTAAAAATCGAAAAAATAGGGTGATAAACAGATGAAAGGGGTGTTTTGGTTTAAGGTTTAACTGTTTTTTGTTAATTTTAATTATTACTACTAAGGTATATATACCAATAAACACGCTGAAGAGTTTATAATTTAGTACTGAGAATTCATCTGCCCTCTAGCCTTGTGAATCAAAACCTCCTTTTTCTTGCATTTATTTTGTAAAGTCTTTGAAAATTACTTGGCAATGCATGTGTAATATATTTTTTTAAAAAAATGTATTCTTCAAACAGCAATTTAATAATACTTTCGTTATTCTAGAGTTCTAGTGTTGCTAATATTAAACAGTGCAAAAGATAATAGTGTCAAACGGACATTAACATCATGTTTTGTCATTATTTAATTGAATAAAGGTCTGTTTGTTATTCAGAAATAGTGTTCACTATTTTCATTTTTTTTTTGGGAAAGGTCTTATGAAAGATGTATTTTGTTAAATAAAACCCAGAAAAAAGGATTGAAAAAGATATTTTTTTAATAAAATACTTCTCTGCATAAAAAAGTAATCTCTTTTCAAAGGCGGCAAACTCACATTAACATTGACATAAAAAGTAAGAAGTAACAAAAAAAAAACAATTAGAACATTAACCTTAAAATATTAAGCAGCGTTTACACGTCAAAGGCAGGTTTGAAACCAAAATGCAAACATTAACACCCTCCCCCCAAAACCCGACTTTAACTTGTTACCTTAAAGACACCAGCACATAAACCAATAATTAAGATTTAACATTTTTAAAAAAAGTAAAAAAATTTTTATTTAATAGCCTTTGTAAACACATCAGCCAGCTGTTCACCGTATTTAAATATTTAATTTTAATCAATCCTTGATTTATCAAATCAACAACAAAA
>JAHBCN010012206.1:254862-273093 GCA_019359885.1 Listronotus oregonensis
AAAATACATTCCTGAAAAAATCAGTGGCGTATCATTTTTCCTTAAAAAATATAAAACTCAAATAAATGCATAGTACATGCATTCCGAATTTGGTAAAGATATCTTACATGGTATTTCAGATATTTAAAAAAAAAAACATGTTTTTTTTTTTAATTTTATCACCCTGTAGTTCAAAAAATATATGTTCATATTAAACTTTCAGGGAACTGCAGGAATCACCTTTCTGAATATTAGCATATCATTAAAAAACATCCTGTATATAAAAAAAAATCAAAATTGGCCATTTGTTTAAAACGAAATAGGATTGCTTAATTATTGTGCAAAAACTATTAAACGGATTTCAACGAAATTTGACACGGTGTTTTATCATAGCATGAAGATTTATCTGGCCGAATATGGAGGTCTCAGAGAAATTCAAGGGTTTGAAAAATGTAGGTATGCAAAAAACTACATTTTTTGCCTTGTTTTTTTGTATTTGCAATTCTAACCTAATTTAGTTAAAAAACTTTTATCTCCCTACAATTTTTTTCTTCGACCAACACTTACAAAGTTATGGGCGATTTAAGAAATAAAAAAATATTTTTTATTTTTTTTTTAATTTTGTTTATTTTACAAATGTTCCGGATATTTTTAAAAGGGAGTATATCTCGGCTTGGTCTATACACTTAAAATTTAATTTAAAAAAATATTTGCTATAATTTATGCCAATGCCATATGTCAAGGGTTAACATTTTAAAGTAAACAGGGCTTTATTTTTGAACTCTCCTGTACTAACTTATTTTTGAACTTCCCTGTAACGTATATAACCATTTCGTGTATTTTTTTCCGTAGAACTTAATAATCTTATCAGAAAAACATTTAAAACCAAAACAAAAGAGTTGCAGCACGAGTAACGTATTTTTTAAATGGAATACCCCGTATATTTTTATATCAATAGATAGAGATTTTCACGAGGAATTCGGTGATATAGGGGTTGCTGGGTTTATTTCCTGCGGTTCTGCTGCAATTGTCTAAAAACTGCATGAAACAATAAGAATAGTTTCACCTGAAAAAACCTGGCTGCCTCAGGTTACAGGTGCTTATTTTTCAAAGTCAGGAATTTTAAAAATACGTTTATTACTTTTTGGAGTAGTTTTATAAGGAGGTTTTCATCAGAAGAACGGCTTCAAATTATATTATATGCTAAAAACGATATGATATATCTATTTCTTAACCAAGCAGCAAAATTACAATAAACGAAAAAAAAATAAAATGGTAATAAGAACACTTATAACAAAAAATTAGAATATTACTAATAATTTAAATGATCTAAATGACCCCCGTTATTATCGAAACATGATCTATAACCCCTCCTTAGCCTTTCTAAGCTCGCCGATATTATTTGAGGTTCTTGGTTAAGACGATTAATTTCATTTACAATTTTTTCTCTCATTTCTTTCGTGTTTCTGTTCCCATTTTGGTAAACAACATTCTTTAAGTGACCCCGTAGAAAAGTGTCCAAAATTGTAATTACTGGACTATTAGGTGGCCATCTAATAGTGCCATAACATCCAATCCACTGATTGTATCGGCGATTGAGATACTGCACAACTTGATGAACAGCATGGGGCGGCGCTCCGTCTTGTTGCCAAATTATCTTGTGATACGTTTCGAGTGGCAATTCTTCTAAAATGTCCTCAATATCGTTTTTAAGAAGATTGAGATATCTTTCTCCAGTTAGAGATCCCTTATAGAATATTGGCCCGACAATTCTATTATTAAGCACATCACACCACACCAGACATGAAGAGAAGACCCCCTCTGATATTGAATCTCTTGAAATTTCCTGGGATTTTGTTTTGCCCAGCTGTGCGTATTGCGTCGGTTAAACATACCCGATGTAGTGAACGTAGCTTCATCCGTCCAAAGAATCGTTTGAAACAGGGTGGGATCGTTAGCTGTTTTCGGGTTCGGTAAATTACTGTTCTAGAACCGTCCGGCGCTTGCGCAGTTCAAAATTGCCTGTTCGGGTTTTAAAGAACTGTTCTCGGACTTTTTAATTCTGAGTTCGCGTTTTTCTAGGACTACATTGGGCCAGTTCTAGAACCGTCCGTATCGGTGGATTATGATTGCGTTCGAGATTTTTTAAATGTCTGATAATCCTGGAACTGTCAGAGAACGATTCAAAGTATTGAGCTACCGCGCATACAGTTCTGGGCCGTTCTCGGATAGTTCAAGAATCGTTCGTAAAACAAAACCCGAAAAAAGCTGTTATCTTGCTCATGGATTAAAATTTGAGAAACAAATTGAAAGCGAAGTTCCTTTTGTTCACGTGTTAAGGGCTGCACTGGAAGAACGTGATATGGAAGATACTTAAAATATTTCAGTGTTCGCTGAACCGTCGCATAGGTTACTCTTCTTCTTGCAGGGTCATACCTCAAGTCTCTTACTGCGTTAGTAATTGACTTCATGGGATACAAAGTAAAATAATTTAGAATAGCTCGATCCCGGTTTCTTTTTTTTTTTCATTGTAGTCCTTTTTCTAATATGTAACGATTTTGTTTCTTCGAATAAGACCTTCAGTTTTAAAATCGTTTTTACTGATATATCTCGGTGGAAATTTGCAACATATCTTTGTTGTGTTTCCCTGGCATTTTCTCCACATTTATAATAGAGAGTTATAATTTGAGGCCGTTCTTCTGATAAAATCCTCCTTATAAAACTACTCCAAAAAGTAATAATCGTATTTTTAAAATTCTTTTTTTTGACAAATAAGCACCTGTGCCCTGTGGCAGCCAGGTTCTTTCAGGTGAAACTATCCTTATTGTATTATGCAGTTTTTAGACAATATTACCGAATTCGTTGGTGAAAATCTCTATCTATTGATATAAAAATATATGGGTTATTCCATTTAAAAAATACGTCAGTCATGCTGTAACACTATTGTCTTTGTTTCAAATGTTTTTCTGATTAGATTATTGAATTCTACGGAAAAAAATACACGAAATGGCTAAATTCGTTTTTTTAAAAAAGTACAGGGAAGTTCAAAAATAAAGTCCTGTTTACTTTAAAATGTATGACCCTGTATGTCTTGCTTAAATACATTGAAAGATTTAAAATTAATTATTTTTTTTTCAATTTTTTTTATTAAAGACATAATAAATATTACTTTAAATTTTAGTCTTAATTATATTTTGTATTAAACCAGAACTAACCGTCAAGCATTCAACCTAGAGTCCTGGCCACTAACCACTCACATCTTCAAACGAAGTGATAGAATCTTTTAAACATTTTATTGGTGGATATGTTCTTTTTTTAGGGAATATTTAATTTTAAACAACAGTTAACGCTAGACAATGACGGAATATTGACTTTTTCTGTTTTGGCATTTCAGGTACTTATCGTTACCTGTTTTTCTTTTCTAATTTAAATTATAATTTTTTTTATAATTCTGTTGCTACTTAAAATGAATACAAATTTCTTTTCATTAAAACGTATCGAAACAAATGAGACACTTAAAACAAAAAATAAGAAATATGGTGTCTCATAAAGAAAATAATAATTTTATGTCATATTACTTTTGATTAAATTCAAATAATTTCCTTGAATATTTTACTTATGTATAAATTTTTCCAAAAGACACGTTAAATTTCAAAAAATTTCAGCGAAAATTTTACGTTGCCTAGACAACGTGGTATTTCCACTTACTTACAAACACAGAACAATCGAACCTGTTTGTTTGTATTGTCAATTAAAAACGTTAAAATTAGTCAAAATGAGTCGATTTGGTCATGTACACGATGAAGAAATAGATAAAGTAATTTAAAAAACGATTTCAGTTATAGTTTTAATTATGTTGCATGAAATTGAAAATTGTATGACAAAAAAACCATTTTAATAGTATAATACTTCCATATTTCTCCATTGTAGAAATATTCTCCCTAAATACCGCTTGTGCAAAAAAATTAACCAGATAATTTTCATTCAAGCTTGTTATACAAATTCCACTCGTTTTTCTAACTCGTGGAATTATAAATAACAAGCTTTTATGAAAATTATTGGTAATATTTAAGCACTCGTGGTATTACCCCCGAGTATTCTTTCAGATCCGACGGGAAGAAACAAGTAAGATGACTATTTACACTTTTTTTAATAGGAGGAAAGCCACAATCATATCTGGCCTTCGTAGACTGGCCCAAAGATAAAATGGGAAAACCCTCCAAAAATCTATGAGAAAACCTCAAATATCGTCCATCTTTTTGTTGATCTTACAGCACCTACATCAATTCGGCTCAAAATTAAATGTTTGTTCAATTTATTGGAATCGATACACGGTTTACAAATTTTCACATATTCTTGGACACCGTGTAAATTTATTTAGTTTTTTTGCTTCTCATTTCACATACGAAATAAAATGTTAATATTGTATGTCAAACAGCTTACGTTTTATGTCTACCAGAATAAATTAAATTAAATGTTTCGTGTCTGTAACGTTATGCAAGCCAATTTACATTTCCAATTTTACAGCGTGATTGGCTTGGATATATGGTGTGTCGTAAATACACCCATAGCAGGTAATTTTTAATTTAAAGTAATTTTTTTCTGTACCATTTATTGGCAACTTTTAAAGCGTTTATAAGCACGAATAAAATTATGTTTCTAAGGTTTATTTAAATGCTACTGAGGACTAAGTTTTACCCAAAATTAATTATTTAAGTTTTGTTACTTACACAAAAATATTATCTACTTTGCAAGAAAGAAAAAAAAATACAGTACTGCTTTTACTTAAGAAATGACATTTTTTAATTAGTTATTGGTTAAACAAGTTTTTAACATTTTTTTTACGAATGTTTTAATATCTAAAAAAATATCAAAAATTTGAGAACAAATCATTATAAACATCCACAAAAGACACATTTTTACTAATTTATGATTTAAGACCATCCCATGTATAAACATAAATTATTATATAGTGTTTATTCAATTTAAGATGAATAAGTAAGTGGGTAAAAGGAGATAAGGTGTTGTTCTTATTCGTTCTGTAGAACGAATAAAAAACGACAAAGGCTGCACTGTAACGCTAAATCCGAAAATTCAAAGGTGACATCAGAAGCGACTTCAGACATGGAAATTGTAGAATACAATGCTTGAAAGGGCCGGTGGCTTTCAAAAAAAAATAATGACTAGCCAAGATAAAGTTTGTACGTTGTTAGAGCTCCAAAAAATAATAATGATGTAAATATGTTAAAAATGTATAGTGCCAATACGGAAGACAAACTTGAAAGTATTACAGGTTTGCAAAAAAACGACATGGTGCTTTTAAGTGATTTCTTTCCTTATTTAAATTATGCACAAATATTTAGTAATTAAATGTATTATGTAATTAACAACAATTATACATCAATACGAAAAAGCAGCAAAAACATCTTTTGTAATAGGACCACAGTAAACCTAAAAAATCAATAATGTTTAGCTAAACATTGCATTAATCAATTCATCATGGATTTAAATAGAAGAAGTCTATAGAGAAGTCAACAAAATATTTAAATTTTTGTTAACCATGTATAAAAATTATATACATAAATAGGGAAAGGGGACTTAGCTCTTCCAATAGTAAAATTAACCCTCTCAAAATAAATTTAACGGTTCTCGTGTATATCTCTGACATTTTCTAAAAATGGAAAATAAAATAGAAATCATCTCCAACCAACCGTTCTGAATCTGGTAATGGATTTCAAAAGAATTCAAAATTTTCAGTTTTTAATAATAAGTGTTCTCTCATTAATTTTAAATAAAATTTAGAGTTGCCTTTTTATTCAAAAATGTGTATACATTTTTTAAAGGTTTTGGAGTTTATTTAAATCAATGATAACAATTTTTAGGGCGGATAAAAAACTGACCCACTTAAGTCAGTTTTTCAGCCAACCTAAAAACTTTTAAATACTTTCGTTCCTAATGATTATATCAACAATATTGCTTTGAAAAAAGTAAGCAAAGTTGATTTTTATTTGGATAACTCATGGACAAACATTTATTCAAAAGGAATTTTTGAAACAAGTTTTTCAAGTATTTCTTAATTCCTAAATATTTATTTTTCCAGAAAAACCTACCTTAATAGCAAATAAATAATAATAAATAGGATAAAAACAAAACAAATTACGTATTATATAAATCTTTGCAGTACCTGATTTCAATAAAATTATTACGATTGTACCTCAAAATGCTAAAGAGTTACCTAAAAATACCCTATCTATATTTATTCTTTTATCTTAATTATTATTTTTGTTGGAATTTGATTGTTTTTTTTATTTGGTACTAAAAGGACACCTTTAATTAACATCCAACACATTTATGTTAATTATGTATACCAACTCACTTTTTATTATAATAAACAACACAAGTCCAAGACCCCTTATAGTCGAGGCAATGACTTACTAAAACAGCCAAAATCACGAAAGTTTTTCCTTTCCTTCCTAAAATCATTGGAAAAAATGTATCTACTTTGTGTCTTATACAAACTCAAAATTGCATTTTTTCAGGCAAAAATGAATTCAATAAATGCATTTTTTAAGTCACCTTAAGAAAATCACATAACTTCGTTAATAACACTTAGAATTGACTCAAACCAGGTTCCCTACTAGGTTCCCTGGGGTTTTTCAGGTCGCTAATCCCGATTATGATCTTCAAATTGACCTACAGCCGACATGGAGCTCCAAAACGACCGAATACCGTTTGCACCGGAACCTGGACGTGGACGGCATCTCCAGGTGTCACTTTTGCAAAAAATAAAATGAAATTCCACGTCCAGGTTCCGGTGCACCAGGTGTTTGACGGATTGTTTTCGATCTGAAATTTGGAATCAAAGGCAAAAAACCCGGCCGATTTTCGGGTTGTTTTTTGCGATCGTGTCTGGAAAACTCTTAGAGATGACGTCCAGGTTTCGGTGCACTAGGTGTTCGGGGGGTCGTTTTTGATGTAAATTTTTTAATCAGCTCCTCAAAAAACCCCCCACAACGATTTTCGGTTTGTTTTTTGCGATCGTGTCTGGAAAACTCTTAGAGATGACGTCCACGTCTAGGTTCCGGTGCACCAGGTGTTCGGGGGGTTGTTTTCGATGTGAATTTTTTTAATCGACGCTTCAAAAAAACCCCACAACGATTTTCGGTTTGTTTTTTGCGATCGTGTCAGGAAAACTCTTGGGGATGACGTCCACGTCCAGGTTCCGATGCCAGGGTTCGGGGTAAATTCGCCCTGGGGGCTATTGCCTCTTTCCGGAAATTTCGGGAGAACCACGGACTTAAAAACCAACTCCAGGTTAAATTTTCATAAGAAAAGGTTGGAAATGTTTCAATTCCGAGTGTTAATAACGAAGTTATGTGATTTTGTTAAAGGACTTAAAAAAATGCATTTTTAAATGTATTGCCTGCACAAATGCAATTTTAAGTTTGTATGAGATACAAAGTAAATATATTTTTCTCCAATAATTTTAGGAAGTGAATGCAAAAAACCCCATTTCAATTCGTCTTGGTGCAAAAATTTCCGAGGTTAAGTTCTTCATTACTTCGACTATTAATTAAACGGTCTGCCTGTAAAATTCCACGCTTAGGTATAGATGGTATAGATCATGAAACCGTTGCCCTTCTCAAACATTTATATTTTAAAAATATGTAGATACATTTTTTTTTTAGAAATATTTTCTGTAAAATCAAGAAATAGCCTAGAAACATGTTCATCAAAGATGGCTTTGGATAACTGGTTTCAAAATTGGCATCCGCCCTTTTTTCAGCAAGCATTTCATGAACCGGTAAAAAATTACTCTAATAGTCATGAATATTCTCCATGTAAGTACATATATACTGATATTAATGCAATTAGCTTTGTTTTAAAGAGAGTAGTAGTGGACTGTTTCCGTAAAATTTAAAAAAAAACTTTGACTGGTAAAATTTATCACTTTTAAAGCTTTTCAATGGTAGAATTTTTGTAGGTTAAGTGTGTTTGTTCTTTATTCTCATTCATATAGCTAATAAAGAATAGAAATGCATCTTTAGCATACTTTCTTTATTAATGGATAAAGGCATAAGTTAAACAAAATTTTGTTAGCAATAAGTATGAATACTAGGATCAGAAAATAAAAATCGTTGTGCATATCATATACAAAGCAGTTGTGAATTGCTAACAAGGCATAGAGTCTCTAAAATATATTTCTTTAAATCCTGCCATAATTATTAATAAGACTTCTGTTAATTAAATAGGGACGTTTCGTTTTGATAGGCTTAAAATTCGTGCAGATAATGAAAACATCATGTGTTTTCGATAAGCCATTTCAATTATATTGTAACATAAGCTAATGGATGATGAACTTTATCGTCAAGGCTTTAGTATTTTGTGTCGCTAAATTTAGACTTGGTGATTATTTTAGTAAGTTTATGTATTACAACATTTTCACTGCATTTTTTTTTGTTAAAAATTACGCGGACTATTTTGTTGTAGGTCAATGATTCCCAATGTTGGTAATATCGCTTCCTGTGAGCGATTGTAGTCACTTCTGTAGTCACCCCGATGATACCGACCACTGAGCATAGTAACTTCAATTATTTATAGATAATAAAAACGTTTACCTTTTAAATTTTTAAGGATATTTACCATTTTGTGTTTTGTTTTTATAATATGTGTTTAAAAATATGTTGACTACGATGTATTACAGAAAGATATTTTTAAACTAACCAGAACTAAACAGGATGACGTTTCATTAACCAAAACTACACAGTAAACATTCTACTGTTACAAAAATTATCCAAAACCATTATTGGAATTAAATCCAAATACTTGTAATAATACCATACAGCGTATCCCAAAATATTTATTTAAAAAAAAAACATATTTAATAGTTTTTTTGTTTACTATTTAATACCAATAATTTATGTTACTAGTTTTTTTAGGTTATTCATACCGTAGCCAAAATAATACTTTGGATACATTTTCATTTATAAATATATGTTTTTTTTAAATGTCGATTTACCACTGTTATATATTTAATTTGTCTTCCCTTTTCAGTTAATTGAAATTGCTGTAAATATTTTCTCTTTTTTAGCAAAAAAAACTCCAAACCCCAACAAATTATTGCCACTTATCCTATCCCTAAACCTGCTGAAACCGCAAGATAAAAAGCGACAGAGGCCAGACACATTTTTTAGAACAGCTTTACCAAGAGAAGAAAAATATTCACCAGTACATGAAATTACACCGTCAAATTTTAAAGTACCATTAAAATATTCAGAGGCTTTTGAAGTTACTACAGTTCCATATAAAAAAGAAAAATATCGAAACAAAAATAAAAATACTGTACCGGAGTATAGAATACCACTGGAATATCCAGGACCAACAAGCTACACTGAAAAAAGTTATGCGCATTCATATACAGATTCGTTAGGTTTTCCAGATCCTTTTGATGAAAAATCAAAGACCAATTATGCAGGCAAAAATATGACGTATGAAGAAGAACATAACCTTAAACCCCTAGAACTAACTGGAACTTTTAAAACGTGGTATAGATGGAAAACATTAGATGTTTTGTATCCTTCTGAGTTGCAACGATACAAAGCCATTGCATCAGGAGAATTTATAATTGAAAATAATCTACCCCTAGGTAATATTATATTATTAATAGAGGATAAATACGTTTCTTTCCTATTTGGTTAGGCTGAATGCCGGACATAGTCACGAAATTAATTATTCTTTCTAGTGCCGACACAAAGCCTTTTGACGGTTTAAGTCATCTTTCGACTTTTTCCAAGCAATTATTTGAAAACTAAAATAGATGAACACAGCGAAAATCATACTAATCCTTTTACAGGCAGCGGCCAGATGGTTCGTGCGCATGCGCAGTAAGATTTTACAGATGGCATCAAAACAATAAACAGAACCGTGTTTAGCACTTTGTATCGATTTCATTTATAAAGAGAATGCTTAGTAATTGTTTTTTGTTGGATATTATGTCCTGAGCTATTTTAATGATACTTAAACTGCCGTTTTGGTATATTCTATTTTAAGTTTGTATTCGTATTCCATAAAATTTACTACGAACTAACCCGGGTTAGGTGTTCGGTACTGTTTTCCGATAATATTTTAGTTACTAGGCCCATTGCCAATTTAAATTAAATTTAGTATACAGGGTCTTCTGCGACGCTAATCTTGAAATTAAAGTCAAATTTTCGCGAATATACCCATTTTTGACCCAACCTCAAATTGTTTACACCTAAATTGAATGGTTCTCTGATAGAACACTTATTATTTTAAAGAGTAAGCTCATTACCATGATTATTTATTTAGTCATTATTTTTAATAGAGACACTTTTAAAGTATCTTCTGATTTTCATGATGTAGATACTATGGATTATAGAGGTAAGGATCCACATCTTCTTGTTACAAAAATGGCCCTCAAATTGCACTAAATTAAGATGGCGCTGGTGTTCCCAAGAACGATTTTTAAACCAAAAACCTCGTTGTTTTAAACTTTAATTTATATAGTGCGGTCAAAGTCATTGGTTTTCATTGGTTTTCTTCGCTACATCAGCGCCTCTTATTTAGTGCTATTCGGGGGCCACTTTTTAAGCCAAACAGCCATAAGAGGTCATCCTTATCTCTTTATCATTTATAATAGATATCCACCATATATTGATATTGAAAGGATGCGCAAAACAATTGGTAAAAGCGCATTTAACTTTTTATTAAATTTTGGAAATTTGTAAATACGTTTTTTTTTAATGTGTAAATAATGTCTAAAAATACGTGTTTTTTTAGAAAATATAAGTGTTTTATCATAAAACCAATTATTTTTGGTGTAACCAGTTCTAAGAAGATAGTATTTTAGGCAGGAACTACTGTTTAGTTTTGAGGTTAGGGTAAAGTGGACCTTTTAACCCAAAAACTAGAGGGTTTTGTTAAAAACTGACTCAGATTTGTGATCAGCGCCACCAAAAACCCCAGGGGACCAAATATGATTAACATCGGCGATGAGCCCTATAAAAAATACCTGTTTTTCTTATAAATAATTGCAACCTTGTAATAATCCTTATATTAATCTTAATGCAAAAATTTAATATTAGATAAATATATAAATTTGTATTTTGTTAACTTATTTAAATATTAAAACCATACCGGTAACCCAGACTTCCAACGTTACGGAATCGCTTTCACTATTTTATTTTTATTCACACACACACTTCCCTCTTTTTTTCAAATAGCCATAAATAACTTGTATATAATACATCTTATATATATAAACAAATATTTTGCCAAAATATTTCAATAAAACTGAAATACTTCATTTTGCGTGATTTTAAATAATATATACCAGTAAATTGCTAATATAAAAATACATAATTAGTCACTTGCTGGTACTACTTGCTCTGAGAAAAATCTTTTAAGATAAAATGGCAAATGAGCAACTAAATAAAACTTCTTTATTTTGTGTCATATAAGCTATGAAAAAATAAAAAGATTATTGCACACTTTTTAAGCATGTTAATTCCGCCTTCACCGTTTTAGTTTTTGGGGGATGTTCTAGATGCTCTTTATTATTTTCAAAATCTAAGCAAATCGGAGTTCGAGCATTTGACTTTAAAAATAAAACATTTAAAACAATTTTAAACAGTTTAAAAAATCACCTAAAAATAATCAGTGATTTGTTAGTGATGTCACAGTGCCCCCCGAGGGAGTCCCTGGACACAAAGGGATCCCGGGGAATGAAATGGCTGACAAACTCGCCAATTTGGGAGCTGAGGACAATGGAACTAAATATACCGTGGGAATCTCTTACAACACGGATATGACAGAGATAGCAACATGGATAGAGAAACGGTTCGATGAGAACTGGAAAAAGACAAAAGCCAGACAATCAAAGGCTATTATTGGGAAAGAACTATGGAAGGACCTACCGATAAACATAAAGGACTTCAATAGGGTGCAAATGAGAAACCTGACAGGCATACTGACAGGTCATTGTAGAAACAGACACTATCTCAACAAGATAGGAAAAAGCGAGACAAGTATATGTAGATGATGTGGAGAGGGAAGAGAGGACGCCATACATGTACTTAGAGATTGCCCAGCACTAGGGCATATCAGGGGGAAATATCTGGGTACGGCATGGCTGGACCTTAATGAAATAAGATTCCTACCACTAATACCAAATTGGGGCTCTAGTAAGCAAAACGACAGCACCATATCAGTGTAAAAGGAATGCATACCTAAGGGACAGTACAGGGTGACGAAACCTGTGTATGCGTAAGGGTTGGTGTAGAGCATAATGGCATAATGGGCTTAGGCCTCAGTGCTCAGGGCCCCAGCGAGGGAACTCACCATGATACAATAGATAAATAGATAGATGGAACTAAATTTTCATTTTCAAATCACGACGCTGAAAGATCAGGTTTCATCAGGAAGTGTGGCCCTGTATAGGTAGGGTAGAGTAAAAAATAATAAGTTTTGATTTTAATAACTGCAGGAAAGCTGAAAGTTGTGGTGCGTGATAATAAAGCGATCTGTAAAAAGAAAAAAAAATAAAACCACTCCTTGAGGTGCCCTTTCCAAAAAAAAAATACTTTTTTTATTATGGCAGGGTTCTCATCAACTTTTTTGTAACGTTAGAAAAACCTGTTTTCAATTTCATTACTTTAAATATTCGTTTTTATTTGGTATATAAAATATTAAAAAGTTTAAGTTTAAAAAGATAATTTTTTATTTTCTGGTAAAAGAATATGCATTGGGGCGCTTCGAAACACAATACTAGAGCAATAAAATTTGAAACATGTCTGTCTTACACTACAAGGAACTTGATCAGAACTCTGCCATAATAAAAAAAATAAAAAATAAAAAGTATTTCTGTTTGGGGTGGGGACACCTCATGGGGTGGTTTTATTTTTTTTACAAATCGTTTTATTATCACGCACCACAACTTTTTGCACCCTCGCCGTTACCAAAATCTAAAATTTTTATATTTCACTCCACCCTACTCTGTAGCCTCAAGCAAATTTTTTTTTATTGTTGCCAATATTATATTTGATTTTAAATATTGTAACCGTGAGTAATGTGGGAATTACGCTTGCGCACATTCTCTTTGTAATTTTTACAGTGTGTGGTCAAATATCCCTGCGCAGGTTCATTAAAAAAATATATTAGCCATTTTCTATTAGCAATCCATTTTAGTTTTTAAATTATTATTTCCAAAGCGATGCTATAAAAAGTATAGGTATCTTGAAAAACGAATGAGTAATAAAGATTATTAAATAAAGGCAGAGGTTTTCCATATATAATCATAATTTATCGCAAAGCAAAAAGTATAGATTTTTACTTAAAACTGGTACAAAGAATATAACTCTTATTAGTAATACTAGTACTAGTTTTCTCAGCAAGACGTAAAAAAATATATAAACAACAAAAACATACACAAAAATAATGTTTGGTGACAATTCAGAAACAATTTAACAACATTAAAACATAACAATTAAAATTTGGACAAATATTTTCAAAAAAGTTAACTCTTTTTCAGTCAAGTTTTACCAATATTTTTTTATACCTAAAAGTTTCTCTGATCTAGGCCCATGATTCTATCATAACCGAGATAACCGAGTTTTTGCACGCTTGATTCATACAATTTGTAAGGCTCAGATACTTACCTAATCACAAAATTCAATACACATTCACACAGACCGACAAACACGCAGATAGATCGTAAAATTACGCGAAAATAAAAAGCATTATTAGATTTCTAATTAGATCAGGTTATAAGAAACAAGGAAAAACGTTTTGCACGAACATTATGAAAAGAATAAAATTGAAAAATATTAACTTAATTAGGACTAGTTCAGTCACGATTTATTTTAAATATTAATTTATATGTTTGTAACAATAACAGAGCTTTAGTTATGGTATTTATTATTATTATTATTACAATTTGCTGCCAATTCTACGCTTGATCCTCCTATTAATCTTCCTCTCCCAACAATTGCCCCTGTTTATCATAAAATGTCCGATATTTTTTTTAAAGTCAAAAAGATCAAGCATACTCTTTCTTCTCCTAATACTAAAAAATCGTCTGGGCTGGATTGCATACCAGCAATCGTCTTAAGAAAATGTGCTCCCGAACTTCCACCCATCCTAACTCGCCTCTTTCGAAACTCTTACGTCACGGGCATTTTTCTGGAGAGTTGGAAAGTTGCACGTGTGCAACCCGTCCCCAAAAAAGGATCCAAAACTCTCCCTTCCAACTATAGACCTATATCTCTTCTTTCTGTTGTTTGCAAAGCAATGGAAAAATTCCAAATCCTAAAGTATCTGGAAAAACATAGGATCTTACATGATAGACAGTATGGATTCCGTCACAGTAGATCCACAGCTGATATTCTTTGTCTCACACAAGTGGAACAAATCCCTTGAGTTTCTTGGTGAATCCCAGATCGTTGCTCTTGACATATCTAAATCCTTCGATCAGGTCTGGCATGATGGGCTTCTTAACAAACTTAATTCTTACCGGCTTCCACCTAAGGTTTGCTCTTGGCTCTTCAGTTTTCTTTCTACGTATATCAGTTACTGTAGATGGTCATTCTTTTAGCTTCTACCAAATTAATGCTGGGGTGCCCCAGGGCTCAGTGCTGGCACCCACGCTGTTTCTTCTACACCTTAACAATTTTCTCTCTTCCACAATCAATCCCATTCATAGTTTTGCTGACGATAGTACCCTCCACTCTAGTATTCAATTTCTTAAGCCACCATGTAATTCTGATTTGGAAAACAAGCGCAGGTCAATGCAAATATCTCTTTTACAAGACCTTAAACTTATCTTGGATTGGAGCGCCAAAAATCTTGTTCAGTTTAATGCCTCGAAAACACAGTCATGTTCGCTGTCACGAAAAAAGTCTGCCAGTGCTTATCCCTTACATATTAGCGGCCAAGTTCTGCAGAACAAGAATCGTTTAATCTTCTCGGCGTTACTTTTGAGAATAACCTCAACTGGCACCAACACATTACATCCATAGCTTCTGCAGCTTCAAAAAAGCTTGGATTCCTCTTTCGAGCCAGAAAATATTTCTCTTCTTCCAATCTGTGTACTCTGTATGTATCCCAAATCAGACCCTTTTTAGAATATTGTTATCATGTTTGGAAAATGGCGTCCCCTACAACACTTAGCATTCTGGACTCCATCCAAAGAAGAGCCGTTCGTCTTATTAATGATCCCACGCTTACAGAAAGGCTTCCTCTTCTTGCCCACCGTCGAGCAGTAGGGGTTCTGTCACTCTTCTACAGATATTTTCACGGCTTCTGCTCAAAGGAGTTGGCCAGTATAATTTCTCCTCTGGCATCTCCCAACAGAGCAACACGTAGAGCAACTTTTATGCATCCTTTTACAGTTCAGTTAGAGGGACCCCGAACTTCCCGCTTTCTTTATTCCTTCATACACAGAGTGTCAAGACTATGGAACCTGCTGGCTTCAGAAGTTTTTCCTTCTCCTTCCAATCTCCAGATATTTAAGTCCCGTGTGAACAAACTCCCTCTCACCACCCTGAAGACACCCACGGTACGTTAGTACTTAGGCATTAGCCTTTGTGGACTCTCTCAAGATAAATATAATATATTATATATATATATATATATATATATATATATATATATATATATATATATATATATATATATATATATATATATATATATTTTTTTTTTTTTTTTTGAATATACAGGGTACCCTATGAGATAACAACATGTGGTTGCCTATACTATTTTTTTAGAAACAAAAATGCCACAAAAATAGTTCTTATAACCCACTTAGCTTTTAAGATATAAGGTAGAAATTAAAAATTTGGCATATACACGCAACCCTTGTAACAAAACGTTTAAAAAATGCTGCTATGTAGTTTTTATACGTAAAATTCAGTGGAAAAGTTGAATTGTTTAATTTGTCTGATTTTTAATTTATTAACCACAATTACTGTAAAAACGCCATTTTTTTTATTTCTCTTAATTCTGGCTTAAGTGAAGTATAAAAGGTCACTAAAGTTATAAAGGTTTTTTTTCTAAATCTTAAAAACTAAAAATAGTAGTACCGCGCAAGTGTTACAAAGTTACCAACATTAGGTACCTAAACCTTTTTTGACTAAACTGCCTCTGACTATGACATGCATCACCAATTTGGGACATACTGTATAATTGTATTACATTTTAGGTATAGAAGTTTACAAAGACAGAATATTTTTGTCGATGCCAAAATGGAAAGAAGGTGTTCCAGTGACCTTGGCACAGTTACCGAGGGTACCAAAAGAAGAATCCCCCAAATTGGTGCCCTATCCAAGTTGGGACTGGCATTCTGAAAGTAGGTAAACCAAGTCAAGTTTTTTTTACAATTTCAAAATTTTTTCGCGCGGAATTATTCTAACTGCATATTTTCTTGTACGTAATTTTATTCAAAATGTTTATAGTTTGAAATTTATTGTTGCAATTTGTTTTGACAATATCTTTTACCAACTTACTACACAACTTTTTTATTTTATAATATTTTTACCTTTAGAAAAAAAATAAAAACGAATATTTTATTATTTGGTGCTCTACAGATGCGCCAGTAAAAAATTGCCAATTTTTTAAATCCTAAAAATAGCTGTCGAAGGCGCGGCTAGCAGAATAGTTTCGTTGTCCATTCAAAACCGGGTCCTTGGTGCCCAATTTCGCTGCAAGTGAAGACTACCTCTAGGGTACGTTTTTTGGGTAGCTGATTCCAAATTTCGGGTTCCCGTAGCTTGGAAATTTTGGCATCACCCCTAAATATGTAAAAAACAGCGAAAATCCTATAAAAAAACGTATGAAAATGCTCTTCAGGCACCTAGAAAATACTACCACGGCACGTGTTCTGGGTCGCTGATTCCGAATTTTGGAGTTCCGGAACCCTTTAATCCCGGAACACCTCTAATAGAACAAAAAACGCCCTTTTTAGATGTTTTTAAAAAATAAATTTATAAAAATTTACAGAAATTATTTATTATTAATAAAAAATTGTATTTTTATGACATTATATTAAGTTGAGCCTAAATTAAATTTTAGGTTAATTCATTTGGAATAAAACAACCCCCAATCATCCCTAAAATTTCGTACAATTAAAAAACATGCAAACAAAAAAAATTGCCATTTAACGACCAACAAATTGTTTTTCTTTTTCAAGGGATTATAAGTACTCCTTGCACCTCCTTTGGAAGCTTAAAAAATATTCTATTCGAATTAAAAGTAAAACAATGGGTTTAAAATATTTTTTTTTGTATTTTTCTTCATTGTACCAAAAAATTTGCCTACAAAAAATATCACCAAATGTTTTTACCCTTTTGATGAGAAAAACCACCTAAAACATGTAAAAATAAAAGCTGCTTAAAAAAGTTTAATTTTTTACACTTAATTTAGATTTTAAATAAAAAGCCATTTTTCGATTAAAAAAATAATTAATCTCATTAACAACTAAAATGAATCCATAGACCTCTTTGGGTTTAAAAAAATTTATTTATTTTTAATTAAAAATAAAAAAAATTTTTTAAACAAAAATTTAAATTTTTTTAAAATTTTTGGGGGTTTTTTTTAATAAAAAGGAAAATTTTAAAATTAAAAAATGAAAAAAATTTTTTTTAAAATTTTTTTTATTTTTTTTTAAAATTTTTTTTTATTTTTTTTTTAAAATTTAAAATTTTTATTTTTTTTAAGCAAAGGATTTAAAAAAAAAAAAAAAAAATTTTTTTTTTTTTAATTTTAATTTTTTGGGTGAAATTTTTTTTTAAAATTTTTGGAAAAAAAAAAATTTTAGATATTTTGGGGGAAATTTGGGGGGGGTTTCACCCCCAATGAATTACCCTTTTAAAATTTTTTTAGAAAAAATACAAATTTTTATGATGATTTTTTAAATTTTTTTTAAAAATTTTTTAAAAAAATCTAAAAAGGGTTTTTTTTTCCCCCTTTTGGGGTTTCCCGGGGTTTGGTTTGGGGGGCCCAAAAATTGGAATCAGCGACCCAAAAAATACCCCCAAAATTTTTTAAAAAAAAAACCCCAAAAGGTGTTTTTTGCATTTTTTTGGGTATGCAAATTTTTGGTGCGGGATAAAAAATTCGGAATTAGCGACCCAAAAAAAGTACCCGAAAAGTTCTTTTGCTTCGCCCTTTTTTTTGGGCCAAACTTTTCAAAAAAAAAAAAAAATTTTGTTTTTCCAAAAAAATTGGTCTATTTTT